>JAJMCZ010000100.1:0-13244 GCA_030573245.1 Ascobotryozyma americana | reverse complement strand
TCGAACCCGCAATCTCTGCCTCCGGAAAGCAGCGCCTTAACCTTTAGGCCACTAGACCTCGTAAATATAACTTAGAGTGAATAGGATTTTATATAATAGAGTACAAAAAAGTATATTTTTTTTTTATTTATTAAGCATATTTTATATTTATAAATATGCATCATACAGATAAACTTTACACAACAATATAATACAAACAAATTGAATTCTATAATAAGATATCTGGAGAAATAAAATATAAAAATTAATACAAACATAAATTAATACAAATAATACAAACAGCGATGTACCATTAAAACGTCATTTCATTAATACTGTCCGATAAGATAGACAACTCAGCTCTTTTAGCAGCTTCTTCTAAAATGCTAAAATCTGATTTGCCAGCAAAAGACTCTTTTTGTGGTGAACTAGACTGTCTATGGTCTACCGACAGATTTTTTTTTTCAGATTCGTCAAACATAACCGGAGAAGGTGCTCTACGGGGGGTCTCTAATTTGTCTGTGAAGTTATTAAAAGTGTTTGTAGTTGTAGTTGCACTATTTGTAGTATTTGCATAGTTAGCAGTACCTGTCTGTGTAGTTGCATAGTTAGCAGTACCTATCTGTGTAGTATTCGGATTGTCAAGTATATACGAAGTTTGCAACCTCGATATGCTGTTTTTGTAATTAATATCTGTTATGTCGCCGTAACTGTCTATAGATTCAAAATCAAAATCACTACTCAAAGCCGGCCTCTGTAATGGTCTTGCTATGTGTGCCTGTTGTTTTTGTGTTTTTCTCGAAGAAATAGCCGCCGGACCAAATGCCCCAACAATGCCCCTTGACTGGATCATAGTGTGTTTAAAAATATAAAAATTAAATGCTATTAAATTCTTTTTTTCTTTCTTTATATGCTATAAAACTTTTTCTCTTATTTAGTTTTTATTTTTTATTTTTTCTTTTTATGTAAATCTTTTCTTCCTCCGGATTAATGAAAGATATATATAATATGAAACAAACTCACTAGCTCAATCGGGAAACCCTAATGACTCAATGTGGAGAAATCCCTATAGCAACGCAATTCGGCGGTAAAACATAATAAAATGTAAAAATAAAATGTAAAAATAAAATATAAAAATAAAATATAAAAAATAAAATGCTTATTATATTATATTATAATATAATAAATAATACATAATATAATATAATACTATAAAATAATAATATAATAATAAAACAATATAATAATACTATACCAATAATAAAATAATAAAACAATATATAACATCGTAGTCTCAGCTTCTAAAATATGTGGGGGTCTACCTGAAGAGGGTAACTACAATGAAACCTCCAGTGGAAAAATAGCGTAAAAATATAAAAACCAAAGTGCGGGTAAAAGTGGAGAGATATATGTTGCTGTGGAGATTCTTTACGGTTGTGAGTTAATAAAAGTTGTTTTCCCTATGGGAGTTCTACTTCTCCACAGTCATGTTATGTATATTATACAGTATATGGTATACATAGTATGCATTATATCACACATATATTATTATGCATATATTATTATACATATATTATTATACATATATTATTATACATATTACATATATACACATTATACATAGTATAAATATCCTATAGCCGTAGTAATTAGCATAGCAACAGAACAATTATAGTACGTCATAGTGCTTAGTCGCCCATTTTAGTCTATTAACTCGTATTGTGAATCGTATCATTTTAGGCCTTCGTAATCATTTGTAGTCTCATTTGATTCTTTGGAACTTAAAATGTCTGTGTATATTTCTAGTTATAGACTTGTATTGTGTAAATAACACATACATCGCAATTTCATTGCGATGTATGTGTTATTTATGATGCGAGTTCACATAATCCCCAAATCCTGTAACTTTGTATTCAAAACTGTGTCCAAAACAGATTGTAAAATAAACCTAATTTGCTGAGTATCCGTAGCACAAGTTGTGTAATTGTAAACCGTTTTTTTACTCCCCTTTTTAACCTTACTAATAAACAAATTTGTAAAAAACTTGACAGCATTGTCAAAATCCAATTCATCACCTTGATATTCTGGAAAATAATCCTTAATGTTGTGAATTTTTAGTTTCTCTTTAAAAATATCCATCTTATTCATGAATAAAACAACTGAAGCATTTTTAAACCAATCGGAATTAACAATAGATTCAAACACAATAAGTGATTCCCTTATTCTATTTAATTTTGTATCCTCTTTACACACTCTATAGTAATCTGAAAGAGATACAAGATAAACAACTGTTGTTACATCATCAAAACAATAAATCCAATGTTTACGTTCTGATCTTTGTCCACCGACATCTATTAGTCGGAAAATATTACCTTTAATTTCATAAATTCTTTCATTAATACCAACTGTAGTTATTCTTGCCTTTAAGATATCTTGAGTATTTGGTAAATAATCCAATTGTAGTAATCTTTTACTTACAGATGGTGTTACATTTGTAATTTGTTCATAAAAATAAAATGAACTTTCATCTATACCTAAATTATCCGGTGGATTATTCATTATATGTTTAACAGTATTTAATTTTAAAGCTACACTTAATGCCCTTGCTAGATCATCTTCAAGAAAAGATATCAAGGGGAACAATCCTGATTTCCGGTTAGCATAAATTACGTTTTTAACTTTTGTATATTTACTACTTTTAACTAATTTTAACAGCTTTTTCAACTCCAATAATTCCACATTGTCTTTCACTTTCAATTCAGCGGTTTTTTTACTAATTTCATTCAGTTTAATAGAGTTTTCCACAAGCCTTTTCGACTCTTCTTCAGTCAATATACCTCCCCCAGGAAGGTCCTTATTACTAATATTTTTAGTAACATTAGTAAGATTTTCTTTATCGTTAATAATATTTCCCTTATCATTAGTAATACTATCACTACCGTTTATGTTAGGTTTAAAATTAGTCACCTTGTTCCTGTTGTTAGTAATATTGTTGTCTTTATTAGTCACCTTGTTCCTGTTGTTAGTAATATTATTGTCTTTCTTAGTCATATTATCGTCCTTGTTAGTCATGGGCTGGTTTTTCGTTTTGGTTTTCGTTTTCTCTTTCGTTGCGTCAGGTGAATAGCTATTTCCATTTTGTACAATATAACTTATCGAAGCTTCACATAGAGAAATAAAGCCTGAAATGATATTTGAGTAGATGTATTTTCTAAAATAGAACAATTGTTGGGGATTGTAATCTTTGCCATGGATAATGTCCATTTGTTTTAGTATTGTAGATTTGCCAGATTCGCCTGTTCCTAAAAGTAGTACTTTTTTTGTATTTTCAAGTATTTTTTTCTGAAGCAATAGTTCTTCATCTAAAGCGTTTGAAGTTTCTTTACTATTGGATTTGACATTGTTTTCCATGATAGTAATGAATAAAAAGAATAAATAATGTATAAAAAATGAATGGGAATAATAAATTACCTTCGTTTGAACTTTGTTAATATATTAATTAATCTTCGCGATTATTACCATAAAAGTCTACTATCTATACCAAGAATTATTTACACGGGGCAAACACAAGTGCAGGTGTATGATATAATAATAAACCTACAAGCACTACAAGCACTACAATTACAATAAAACAATAAACAATAAACAATAAACAAGCAAACAAGCAAACAAGCAAATAAGCAATAAACGATTAAACGTCTACAATTATCTCAAAATGATAATTGCCTTCCCTGAAATCATATGAGCGACCATTTAAAGATTTCTTGCAATATATAAAAAGCTACAATTAAAAGATAATACAATTGGGTAGTTGCTACGGTGATGTAAATAGATTTATAATTTGACATACGATTGTAACTATAGAAACAGCGAAACTTAGACATTCTTGTTAAAACGGAACAACGGCTCTTTTTTCCGATTGTTTTAAATTTCTACAATGAGTGTATTTATGCAAGGCGTACGGAATATACGGTACGTATGTACCGTATATAAATACAATAATTTTTTACGTACAATCTGTTGTTATGAAGATTAACGTAGGTATCCTAGATGGACAAAAGGACGGGATAAGCTAGAGAATAGTAAATACGACCTAATACGTGTAAAAAAAATAAATTTATTATTAATGAGATAAATATTATTTTAACTCTATATGAATAATAAGCGCAAATACATAAACATTGCACCATCAGTAATTATTTGTATGTAAATACAACAGTTATATTTTTCAGTATATTGTAAACTAAAGCTTACAATTACATTTATGTATATAAGAATTTTGAACACTTCATATATACGTCGTGCTTTTCATAATCTTACTTTAAACAGTTTTTTGGTCAATCTAGGGGAGGACCTAGATGGAATATAGTAAGAGGTATAAATATCAATACCTATTTAAAATACAGCACCACGATATTATCATATTCTCTATATTCTGAAAAGAACAACTTTTTGGATTGGAAAGTAAAAGAGCCTTTCACAATAATCGATTTTTGTATTTTTGTATTTTTGTAGTGCGCATTAATTATTTATTCATTTAGTAGATATTGAGTAATATGTATATTTATTTATTTTTGTAGTATGTATTTATTTGTTTAGTATAATAAATAGTAGCTATTAAGTATTTAAGTATTTTCTATTAAAGTTATCTTCATTTTTTAACCAACCAACTTAAGTATTTTTATACAATACGTTTTCTCTATATTTAATAGTAATGTCTAATTTACCAGCTATTGCAGAACAAGAGCTTCTTGTTGAACTGTAAGTATATATATATATATATATATATAAATGTATAATAAATTTATAAAATAAATTATAATATACAGATACTTATATACATAGCTAACATCTGCTTCGTAATATTGTAGAGCAAATCTTGCATCTATTTGTCCGGAAGGAGTTTATGTATGTGCATCCATATCGAATAAAGCTTATTGGCATGGTGTGATTTTTGTAAGATCGGGTCCTTATGCTGGAGGTGTGTTTAGATTTGAAATATTTTTCCCAAAAACATATCCACATCCCAGTGTACTTCCTCGTCTTCATTTTACCACTCCATTACCTTCTCATCCTTTTGTAATGGAAAATGGTGATTTAAATTTTGCATGGTTTTGGGCTACTCAATGTAATTCTTTTAAATCTTTTAATGGTGTAGAAAATATTAATAAATTACAAAAACGTAGAGCCGTCTCTTCGAATATCACATCAACAAAACTAAATAATAATAATAGTAATAATAATAATACTAATAATACTAATAATAATAATAATACTAATAATAATAATAATACTAATAATAATAATAATACTAATAATAATAATAATACTAATAATAATAATAATACTAATAATAATAATAATAACAATAGCAATGAAATAAAAACAGAAATAGAGAACAAATCAGTTCACGAGTTAGCTGTGGGAGCAGTAGTTTCCTCTAATAGAATTTATATTTTTCAACTTCTTAAGTATCTAAAAGCCTCGTTTAAATCAATGTTAATAAACAAAGTAAAACCGAATTTATCTAAAGATGACGACTTCATTAGCAGAGCTAAACATGATGTTGAAATATCAACTTCACATGGGATATTGCATGCACATGCTGCTTTTCAAATGATACAATTTTTTGATTTCCATGATCCTATTGAAACTCGATCTTCTGATGGGAAGCTTCAAACACATTCTTTTGTTCCTCAAATCATAAGAGATTTAATTAACGATGCTGCCCCTGCTTAATTATATTACACTATTCCTAAATTTTTTTTTTTTTAATTTCTAACTTTCATATACAAATTTTATATTTCTCAACATATATGAATAAGTTATCTTGTTAAATGCAAATTAATATGACTTTTAATTCAAATGTTTATGATTGTAAAAATAAAAAAAGCTACACATAAATTATGCAAATATTTGATAAATTAAATAAGCTTTGAAACGAGTCCCAATCCTTTAAATAATAAATAAATAATAAATAATAAATAAATAATAAATCATAAATAAATAATAAATAAATAATAAATAAATAAATAATAAATAATAAATAATAAATAATAAATAATAAATAAATATATACTAAATAATGACAAAAAAAATATAATACATAATGGAGCAAAAAGATAAAAAACAGCAACCAAAAACATCGCCTCATGAAGTCATCCACAAAAACAATTAAAAATATAATAAAAGATATAAAATAAAAATGAGACCATAACTTCACTATAAACAAGTAAAAAACAAAAGTACAAGCACACATACAGTCATAAAGTTGTTTTTCTTTTTTTTTTTTTAAAAAAAACAGATAAAAGCAATAAAAATCAAATAATAAAAATTAGTTCGTTTAATTATAGCAACTGTCCAGATTGAAATATCCATATGATTAAATTATTTCGATCATTATAAGCGGTATTCTCATTAAGGACTTTTGGTTTTTGACTGTTCTATGCCTTCATCTAATCTATTAAGAACAGAATGAGATTCATTTAATTCAGTTCTACTCTTACTCAAAGGAGGTGCAGAAAATAATGGCAATGGTTTGTTTGTACCATTTGCTATAGCATCAGTATTTCCTCTTTTCCTTAAAGAAGGAGTATAAGGTGGTCTACTAGGTCTTTTCAATTTTGGGCACAATCCAGCTTCAACATGAGCTGATAGCCATATTTCGTTATCCGAGAATTTTTCTCCACACATTGAACACCAACCCCGCTTACCGTTACGATCATGTAATCTAGTTTTCGCAGGATATGTATAATGCCTAGACTTAAGATGAGTTTTAAAAGTATCCCTTCTAGAAAATTCTCCCGATCTATGGCATGATAATAATTCCGGATTATAATATGGACAATGATACGCTTTTAAAGTAGCATGCTTTTTCAAATGCCTAGTTAAATATCCTTTTATTTTAAACGCTGAAGAGCATATAGGGCATTTGAAATTTAAGTTATGGTTAAAGTTATTACCTGCGGTGACTTGGCTTAAAGTATCTGGCTTAGCTTGTATCCACTGGGGCTTAGTTTTTGACATTAAACGATTTGTATCATCTGCGTAATTATAATTTACATTACACTCATTAATACTATTTATACCAGTGATATTATTAATCGTATTTGAAGAATGAACGGTGGACGTTGAGTTTATTAGTTGTTTTGAAATTGATTTAAATAATTCGGTTCCTTGAGAAAAAAAGCTTCTTTCCACATCATTAATATTAGTTCTAGCATTAGTAACCGGCGAAGAAGCATTATAGGAGGGAGCACTTTCAGTCGGAGAGTCCTGCGATGAAAAATAGCCAGTTTCAGGAAAGGGTGAACCAAAACTACATAAACTCCCCGGACTACTGTTGCTGGCAGTATCATTATCTTTTTGAAATGCCAATGTGCCGCGTAAGTTATTACAAGTTTGATTCGAATTGGAATTATTATACGAGCCTAAGGTCGCATCTGAATTAATCGAATTAAGCGCGAGATCATGAGAAGAAAAGTAATAATTCGAGTTACCACGATCCATAAATTCATTATTGGAAGTAGAATTATACAACTGGCCACGATGCAATTGTTTTTCCTTATCTGAAATTGGTAAAGAATGGTTATTGTTTACATTATTGACTGCATTTAAATTCATTACAGGCGGGTCTAAGCAAACTTGGGAAAGATTATCCTCTTTATCAAAACCTTCAGCCTTGTTTTGAAAACTATCATGATGTTCTGAACTTACATCTTTATCACTGGATTTATCCTTAATAATATTTATATAAGCCGAAATAAGAAGATTTAAATTACTAGTGTTCATACTTTCGTTACCGGAAAAATCAAGGTCTTCGTCATTTATACTGTTATTCAATTTTTGATCAAAACTGTTTGAATTATTCAAAATTCCCAGGTTACTAGAAGACTCCTGAGAAATTAAATCGTTATTTTGAAAACATAAAGGTGTAGGAACAGGCGTAGCGATAGATGAGCTTAATGCTGAAGTAGAATTCTCAGGAACAGATAAGTAAGGTTCCAAGTGAAATTGATTACCACTTGAAGTCGTAATATTTGAATTTGGAGTCACATTATCGGAGAACATCTGAAAAGTAACTGCTGTGTCGATATAGTTGTTTTCTCGCCTTGCGTTGATAGAGTTTAAATTGTTCTGTTCCATATTAAAATGAGAAAAAGAAGTACTATCAAGCTTATTATTAGAATTTTGAATTCTATAGTTTTGATTATATTCTACTGAAAAATCGACATTTTTTTCTTTAATCAACGTGGAAGAATCATTGGTCAAGAAAGCCTCGCTAATATTATTTTTTTGTAAATTATCAGAGGGAGAGGCAGTGTTATTAATTTGAGAAAAAGAAACATCTTCATTTGCAGTTAAATAATTCAGTTTATAATTTTGTTGAGTAGCCGAAACATGAGAAAAATCTTTAATTTGGGAGTTTGAGTTTAAATATATAATAGGGTCAAGTAGTTCAAGGTTGGATTTGTTATCAAAATTTTGAATGACAAGGTTTTCTCCTTCATGGTTTGAATTTTCTATTATAAAGTTTCTGTTCAAAGTTGCAGTGTTTACCGTAGAGTCATTTATATCCCAACCAATCATTTCCCCTTTATCATTTGTAACTTGGCAAAAGTTAAGTGGAGTAGAAACCGCACACGCTTTAATTTCAACGCCTGAGAGAATAGATTTATCTATATCAGATTGATATAAAGATGGGAATAGTTTTTTTTTTATTTTTTCTTTATTCGACCGAACGAAAGAGCTTTTAGACGTAAATATCGGAGGTGTATTAATAGAAACAGGATTAAAAAATAAAGTCCAGTTTGAGTTTAAACCAAGTTTAAAAAAATTGAAATGCAAAAAGTAAAGGCTTTCATATAAAGGAAAAACAAAGAATAAAAACTCAAATAGTAAAAGCAAAACCACAAGAGTTGGGCAGAAAGATGCTAAAAAAAAAAAAAAAAAAAAAAAAAAAAAAAAAAAAAAAAAAAAAAAAAAAAAAAAAAAAAAAAAAAAAAAAAAAAAAAAAAAAAAAAAAAAAAAAAAAAAAAAAAAAAAAAAAAAAAAAAAAAAAAAAGACACTAAGTTAGTATTTGTAGTTATAAGTACTCTGAATGCGCATTATATCTTATAGTAGTTCTATATTTAAATTAATATAGAAAATATAGAAAATATAGAAAACATAAAATATAAAATAAAAATATATGCACGGAAGGGTAGAAGAAAATAAATAAAGCGTTAACGAAAAGCAATAAATAATAAGAAAAATGATAAAACAAGTAAACACATATGCGGGAAAACGCCCAGATTTATCGATTTGGCAACACAATAATTTGGCAAAAAAAAAAGTGAAAAAAAAAAACCAAGAAAACTAACCTATTCCAAAAGAATTAAATTCGCGAAAATTATCCAAAAAATATTCAATCAATAATGAACTCTGATTTGCACTAAAAAATCGAGGAAAAAGACTTTTTGCCGGCATGGTTTATAATATAATCATTTTATTCTTAAAGTGCTAAAGGAATACATGCATACTCTGAAGGAGAATTTCTTATCGTAATAATTATACACTCCCAGACGAAAATTTGATTGATCCCGGGGAGCAGGTGGGATTTTACGTAAAATCCGGGTAATTTGAAGAAATGGTAGCAACCAAAAAAAAAATCTTTTCAATAAGTTGGGAATTGATATTTCCAACCAGTCGTTATTCTATCTAGGGACCCTTATGGTAACCTAAAACAAAAATATTTACCATGTGTAGTAATTATTTATAGAAAAGTAAATCAATTAAAAATTAATTATCTTAAAATTACACCTATATAATTTACAAATATTTAAATTCTTATTTTGTTATTTATTATCTATCCAAGTGAAAAAAAAAATATCTATGTAAATATTGCTACGTAATCATCATTAAAAGGACAATTACTACAATTATGTTCATAAAATACACTAGAGCTACACAGTGAATTACTTATTCTACCAGTAAGACACTGCTTTATATAAAGTTGAAAAGCAGTTCATTTTGTGATTTTATAAGGAAGAATAAAGAAGATAAACATTTCTCAATGTTGACTATGCTTTTTTGCTAAAATTTAATCTTTTTTCAGTATGCGTAATCTTATAAAATGAATAATATTTCTTTTGCTTTTTCATAAACTAAAATCTTTTATAGTAAAAGCCAAATATGTATAGTTTTACGAATCATAATTATAATTTATTTCCGATTTTATCATTTAATGCCATATGCGGCAAGTGCTCCCTCCTTTATGGATTACGTAATATCCTTAAGGGAGAGTCCGTCCCTAGATGAAATAACTAACGACTGGCTGGAAATATCAATTCCCTTAATTAATACTGTATGACGTTTTTTTTTTTTTTTTTCTTTTACTTGTTTGTTTGTTTGTTTGTTGAAATTTAAACTTTTCATTAACTACTCGTTTTATTATTACAATCAAATACTTTTTACTTATTTTATTTTATTTTAATAATAAATGACTGTTGAAGTACAAGATAATAGCCGAACTTACTTGTAAGTAAGCCCAGTAAAATTTAAATAATATTTTGTATACTAATAATTTATATTTAACTATACTAAAAAAAAGGTAACTTTCAATTGTAGTAGTAACTAGTTAGTTTTTTATTTAAGTCATTCGATTTTTTTAACAAGATAATCCATTCATATTTTAACGATTTTATTGTTTCAGTCTATTTAATTTGTTTATCTTTTTATTTTATTTTTTCCATCTTTCTTTCTTTTTCTTTCTTTTTTTTTTTTAAGTAATTTATAAATTATAATTATTTAACATGTATTTCTTTGATACATAAACTTTACTTTTATATATTCTTCTTTGATATGCTTACTTTCTTATGAATTGGATTATTTCTCATATATAATAATCAAATATTATTTATTATGCATATACTACCTACCCTATAGGTTTTTTTGACAATGTGGATAAATAAAGTATAAAACTTTTGTTTATTTTATTTGAACGATTTATGTACAAAAAAATGATATCAAATGAAGTCGTTTAAGTAAAAGTGTTTATGTTTTTAGTAATTTTAATAAGAAGACAAAATATTTGATGAAATATAATTTGTATAT
Organism: Ascobotryozyma americana; assembly: GCA_030573245.1. Taxonomy (NCBI): domain Eukaryota; kingdom Fungi; phylum Ascomycota; class Trigonopsidomycetes; order Trigonopsidales; family Trigonopsidaceae; genus Ascobotryozyma; species Ascobotryozyma americana. The sequence continues at coordinate 2,170 of JAJMCZ010000100.1, read as the reverse complement.
AAATTCTAATTTTTGTTTAATAAGAGATTATTTTATAAATATTTAATAAATATATGTAAAATGTAATCCCGTAATCGATAAACAAATATTGGGGTTTTAAATGGTCTAAAAAATTAATAAAGACTTGACGTTATATTATTAGCACCATTCATGGTAATATAATATATATACCCCTCTCTAATATTTCTTGAGAAAGTCCTTTTTTCTTCCAATTCTGCTCTGAAAGAAATTTGATTTTCATAAACCTATAACTTGCCATGATTACGGTATTAGATGGCTGATTTCCAGTCAAAGAGAATAATCTGAATTTATATAGTTATTTTTATTTAGTGTTATCATTGTATGAAGTGAATGCATTTTATTGGAATTTTTTTTTTTTAATCCTACATTAAAATTATCTACAAAGTTTATTTATATCTCGTAGCTTTAATATAAATATTTTGTGTTTCTTATGTATATAGAAATGAAATATATTGTATAAGAACAAATCTTAAGTAAAACTATTCTATTAATTTATCAATGATAAAATTAAATTTATTACTTAAAAGGAAAAAAAATTAAACCGCTTATAATGAGTTTAAGTAATCAATTACTACACTCCCCAGTATATTGATTATAAATATCATTCCGATATGTTGTAGCTTTAGTACCATTAGGATATTGTAATTGAACAGTAATAATATAAGCTATACCGAAGTTGCTCCAAACTAAACGGAGCGGCAAAACATCACCAGCGACAGCAAAAAATGAATATGCGATTTTATTAGGTTCTTGATCTTGATTTGTAGCTATGTAACTAGCAGATGTCGACGTACCTACACTAGGATTACAACATGAGAAGGCATTAGATCCAACATAAAGCTCTAATTGATTATCGGCTCGGAAATAAAACGAGTACGTACCAGTTTCTGGTACAAGAAAATAGCCATTAAATACTATTGTCATGGCATATGGTTTAATATACATTCCAAAGATTGTTGTATACCAATCAGGATTTTTGGTATTAGAATTAGATCCATTATACAATATCAACGGTCCTAGCCCGGTTGAACTTGCAATAGCAGTGGAATTTGAGTACACAATTGCTGTAGGAGAAGGTGTAGCAGGAACCCAATCTGGATCGGCAGTGGCACTATATGCTGTAGCATTAAAGCCTTTTCCCCCACCCACAACGTTGGAAATTGTTTGCGAAGGATTGCAACCAGCGATATAATCTGTTGGCAAAATACTAACAACTTGAACATATTGAGTACAACCAGAAAGTGGAAAGCTGCTACTTGAAATAACCAAAGAAGCACCGCTAGTAGAATAGCTATAGCTTGTAATGGTTTCCACGGGTGAATATACCATTACTGTTTTAGTAGGTCCTGCTCCAGAACCTGTAGTTGTATAAGCACTCAATCCTGACATCCCTTGTAAACATGTAGAAACTGTGACAGCCGGAGGAACAAGCACAATTACTACAGTACTACTTCCTGAAATGACCGTATATGGGGGTATCAATGAGCCAGAACCTGAATAAGTAGAAGTAATGGTGGATAAAGGTGGAACCTCAATAATAACGGTTCCAGGTGTTGTGCCAACTGGCAGAATTGTTGTAGTAGTTTGAACCGAGATTCCAGATAAAGTTGAAGTGGTGGTTGTAAAGATAGAAATTACCGGTGGGATAGTGTATGAAATTACAAACGTAGTACTAGAACCAATCGAATTAGTAGTTGTAAATGTGGTGGGTGCTGGAAGTGAACCAGAAGACGTCCACACTACAGTTGAAGTGCTTAATTGATTAAAAGTTTCAACAAATGTTGTAGTTGAACCTGCAGAATTAGTAGTAACTACAGTTGTTGGTGCTGGAAGTGAACCAGATGATGTCCATAAAACAGTTGAAGTACTTAATTGATTGAATGATTCAACAAATGTAGTTGTCAAACCAGCAGAATTAGTAATAACTACAGTTGTTGGTGCTGGAAGTGAACCAGATGATGTCCATAAAACAGTTGAAGTACTTAATTGATTGAATGATTCAACAAATGTAGTTGTCAAACCAGCAGAATTAGTAGTAACTACAGTTGTTGGTGCAGGAAGTAAACCAGATGATGTCCATAAAACAGTTGAAGTACTTAATTGATTGAATAATTCAACAAATGTTGTAGTTGAACCTGCAGAATCAGTA
>JAJMCZ010000099.1:20758-42665 GCA_030573245.1 Ascobotryozyma americana | reverse complement strand
TGGTTTTTTTGATGGTGACTCCATTAAAAGTGTTTCAGACAAGTGAGTCATATTCATTTACAAAAATATTAATATGTTAATTAATCAATGTTTATTTTTTAATTTTCATTTTTATTTTTATTTTTATTTTTATTTTTAATTTAATCAATTACTAACCACCCAAAGAACGCTTCGACATGTAGCTCAATACTCTCCCTTGGTTGATTTAAAATCTTTTCCAGCAGAACCAGCACCTCTTCGAAAATACTTAGAAAGTTTTATTCTCTCTGAACTCCCGGAATTTATCTCAAAGAAGAAATCTTTTAATGTTCCAGTATATACAGTCTATGGAGCATGTGAAGATATTGCGGTTTTAGAAAAATTTAGAACAAGTAATTATTCAGTACCAAATCTTCATATAGTTGATGATATTTCTTCATTTCCTATAGAAACATCAAACAAAATTCGTATTCGATTGTTTGGGTTGGGAGGTGCTTTAGTTATGCATAAATTATTTGATAATGGAGTAGGTTCTTCCACAACTGCTGGGCAGGCTGGAACTATGTGGATCACTTTACTTCAACTTGGCCAATTGCTTAGTTCAGCATCTACAGTTTATGATCCTTCAGAAACAAGAATCTTTTTATCACATGCTTCCCCTTCACGTGATGGACTTTTAGGTCAAGTTTCTTTAGCTTTAAAAGCTGATTTTACTATTTCTGCTGGTTTACATTTTCGATGTGGATCTTCTTTTAATGAATTTTCAACAAACCCTTCTCTTTCGCATTTTCAAGATAAATTGGCTCTTGCTCATGCTCAATTTCAAGATATATGGGATACTGTTAAGGATCAAGTACTTACATTAATTCAAAATGATCCAGCTCAAAAACATCTTATAGATACTGCTTTGGCTTTAATTGATAAAATGCCCAAACTTTCCTCTCCTAATACTGAGAATTCTAATGATACTAATTCTGTTCCTGTATCTAATACTAATAATATAACCAATACAACACCTAATAATACTAATAATAATAATAATAATAATAATAATAATAATAATAGTAATAGTAATAGTAATATTAATAATAATGCTAATAATTCTTCATCTGCAAGTCTTCAAGTACAATCATCTGCAGTTGATGACGCTATTTCACAAGGTTTTAAAAACCAATGGAATTTTAATCTAGCTGATATCAATGTTGGAACTTTAGTTTTAGATGTATGTGATGGTAGAATAGGTATGGAAATGAAAGCTCGTGGTTTTTCTTTTCAATATCGCCAATCAAATTCTAATGGTCGAAATAACAACAACAGTAATAATAATAACAATATAAATTTTTCTCCTTCTCAATCTTCCTCAAATTATTATTACCACAATAATCATCATCATCATAGTCATTATCATCACAATAGTACATCTTCTATTAATAATAGTAATAAAACCAATATTTCTAATCATTCATCCCAAAATTCTTTTTCAAATACCAATTCAAAATCAAATAATAATTCATATGCTATTCAAGCAAATCCACGGGCTAAAAGGGGTAGCACTAATGGTGAATCTTTAGATTCGCATAATAACAATTCTAACAGTACACCCTCTTCTCTATTGTCTACTTCTGGTTCTACGATGTCTACTTCAAATGCATCTACTTCTAAGACTGCTGCTGTCAATATCACTAGTTCAGTAAATTTACCCATTTCGTATGCCAAGTCAGCCGCATCAGCTTTACCTAGTAATAATAATAATAATAATAATAATAATAACTCATCAACAAATTCGGGTAATGGACGAAAATTTGCCAACTATACCGATTCTTCTAATAATTCAAATTCTGGTACAACTACAACTAATAATGATAATAATAATAATAATGGTAATATTAGTAATACTAGCTCACCATCTAAATCATTAAATGGCTCATTGCCATCTTCGGGTACGACAAATTCATCAAGTTATAATAATTCAACTGGAAATACATCAGGATCAAATAATTCTGGATTCCGCCCTGGAGTATGGATTGGACATATTCCTTCTGAATTGCCTAACCCAGAAGCAGAAATACGTTCTTGGTTTTCAGAACAAGATAGACCATTAATAAACTCAGTTTCTATAAAAACATCTACAATTTCAAGGGTTCAATTTGCTCTTGTATATATTGGAACAAATACTCGAGAGGCAGATGCTGCATTATCTAGGCTGAATATAGAGAAAGCAGGTAAAGCAACATTAATAGCTCCCCATCATCAAGCTAGAGAAAATTTTTCTGCACATTCTGGTCGTGGTAACTCTTCACGTAGAGGATCACATGGTTACAGAGGTAGAGGTGGAGGAATCGGAAGTTCAAATTCTTCAAATAATACAAATTCTACGTCTAGTACAAACAACAATACTACAAATAACAATGGATCATCGAACAATTCTAATTCTAATTCTAATAAAGATTGATTGATAATTGGTTTATTTTGTAAGGAAAAAAAAAAAGGAAAAAATAAGAAAAACAAAAAATAATAAAAAAAGAAACGAAAACAGGGAAAACTAACCAAAACAAAACAAACAAAAAAAAAAAAAAGCATATTTAAAAAAAAAAATAACTACATAGATGAATAACTATAAAAAAAAATTATTGAATAATTCACTGTATTTACGATTGTTTTGTTTTTTTATTATTTTTCTTTATGTTTTTTCAAATGTTATTCTCGTTTTTCTTTTAAAAATTTATATTTATTCTAGTGACTTTGATTTATAGGAAGAAATCGATTAAATCTTTGTAAGGGTTAAACTATTGGCATAAAAACGCCATGTGTTCTTTATTTATTGTAAAATAATTTTGAAAATATTTATACTGTAGTTAACTATAAAAGAAGCACAATCGGTTGCTTAGCAACCATAATTTATTCTTGCTTCAAGTCTTTTTATATACCAAATCAAAATTTAAGTTAGTTTTTAAAATCAAATGTTATAGTGTATTGTATTATTTGCAAGATAGACAATTAATATTTTAATAATATGCTTATACAGAGATAAAATCGTAAATTTATAAATTGTGTTATAAAATTTAGATCTTTTATTTTTTGTATTATATAATGAGTTATATAATACAAAACACGACTGGCTAGCTTCTGGCCTTTAAATTTTATTTGCAATTGTATTACAAAAAAAAAATAATTACATATTACATAATCAACTGAAAATTACTAATAAAAATTTATTTTATACTATAGTTACCAAAAAAATAAATTTAGCTTAATGAGGATGCTAATAAATTATATAATAAATAATATAATAAAAAAAAAATTTAAAAAAAAAAATTTAAATAAATAAATAAAGAACAGCTAATAACAACATGGTTTTGAAATCGACATCTTCTGGTGGTGTTTCGGTTTATCATCTCTCTGGAGGAAATTCCCAACCAATTCCTGAATGGATTGCTAGAAAAAGACGTCGAGATTTACGACAGGATACTGAATACTCTAATAGAATTGAACTTATACAAGATTTTTCATTTTCAGAAGCATCAAATTGTATTAAGGTTTCAAATGATTGTAATTTTATTATGGCGACTGGTACATATAAACCACAAATTCATGTTTATGATCTTGAACAAATGTCATTAAAATTTGAAAGACACACTGATTCAGAAAATGTCGATTTTGAATTACTTTCTGACGATTATACTAAATCAATACATTTAATGAATGATAGAACTATTGAATTACATGCTAAAGGTGGCATTCATACAAAAACTAGAATTCCAAAATTTGGAAGAGCAATAAAATATCATTTTCCATCTTGTGATGCTTTTATTGCTGCAACTGGTGATCAAGTTTATAGGCTGAATCTTGAACAAGGTAGATTTATGAATCCTTATGAGGTTAAACTATCCCGGGATGACTCTTTGGAATTTTCTTCTTCATCATCATCTTCATCTTCATCTACTTTAGGTGTAAATGCAATTGATATTAATCCATTACATGGATTGGTTTCCTTAGCAACCGATGTAGGAACGGTTGAATTTTGGGACCCAAGAGTAAGAAAATCTGTAGGTATACTTGCAAGTTCAGAATCATCTTTAATACCAATTACTGCTATACAATTTAGACATTCAAATTCTGATCCTTTAACATTTGCAACTGGTTGTAGTGAAGGAATTATAAGAATTTATGACTTAAGATCACCTTTACCATTAATTAAAAAAGATCAGGGTTATGGCATTCCAATAAAAAAATTAAATTTCATAGAACCATCTATTGGTACTTCAAGTACAGAATCTTTAAAAACTTTATCGGCAGATTCTCATTCTATTAAAATTTGGAATACTTCATCCGGAAAACCATTTGCTTCAATGGAACCTGGTGTTGATATTAATGATGTTGCAATTATGCCAGGTACAGGTATGATTTTTACTGCAAATGAAGGTCCTTTAATGAATACTTATTATATACCATCTTTAGGACCTGCACCTAAATGGTGTTCATTCTTAGATAATATTACTGAAGAACTTGAAGAGTCAACATCAGGGAATAAAAATTCAATTGGTGGTTCTGTTCAAAGTGTTTATGAAAATTATAAATTTGTTACTCGTCCTGATCTCACATCATTAGGATTAGATCATTTAATTGGCACAAAAGTTGTTAGAGCTTATATGCATGGATATTTTATTGATCAGAGATTATATGATCAAGCAAGATTAATTGCCAATCCATATGCATATGAAGAACATCGTGAAAGAGAAATTAAAAAACGTATAGATAAAGAAAGGGAATCTCGTATTAGATCAACTGCTTCCGAAGCGAAAAAATTACAACAACGTAAAGTTAAAGTTAATGCGTCACTTGCTGAAAAGATATCAAAAATTGTCAGTAATAATAGCAATAAGAATCTATCTGATGAAGAAGAAGAAGAAGAAGAAGATAAACCCAATAAGGAAGTTTCAAATAAAAATACACAAAAAATTACAGATTCTATTATGGATAGATTCAAAGATGCATTTGAAGATCCTGATTTTGCAATTGAAGAAGACAATGAATTGAATAAGTCAGGTGCTAAAAGAAGGATTTTACGTGACAAGGAGCGACCTAAAACTGCAGCGGAAGAATCTGACGAGGAAAGGTTTGAATTACTTGAAAAGAAAAAATTAGGATATTTGTCTGATGAAGATGAGAATGAGGATGATAGTGATAGTGATAATGAAAATAAATCTTCTGAAGAAGATAGAATAAGAAAAGATTTAAAGAAAAAGAAAAATAAGAAGAAAAATAAAAAGAATGATGAAAATGGTGATGTTCCTGAAATGCGAATAGTTAATAAATCCGTTGATATTTCTAATGAAACATTTGGAGAAAGAACAAATAATAAAGAAGAAGCCGAAGAAGATAAGGATATACATATCAACCGGACGATTTCTGGTGCTGCTGAAATGTCATTTACAGTTTCCAAACCTGTACATAAAAAGAAGGTAAGAATTGATGATAATTATATTGAAGATGAAAATGATGGACACAATGAAAATAGAGATGGTAGAAAGAAGCAACGGTATTCTGGCAGGCGGAGTGCTTCTAAGAATACTTTATATAAAATGAAATAGGTTATTTGTTAATTCTATTTGTTTTTTGTTTATTTGTTTTATTTCATGCCATGGTAAGAAATTAAGATGGGTTTTTATTAATAATGGTTGTTTTTTTAGTTTTTTTAGTTTTTTTTTTTTGCAGTTTTTACATTTTTCACAGTTTTTGGACAGTATGTATGTATTATATGATAAAAGTTTGTTATTTTAAAAGTTACTTATACGTTGGTTTATAGTATAATCTATTATGTCTATTGATTGAAAATATATACAAATAAGATATGTAAAATTATGAAGTTTTTATGAAACCAATTTTTGTTGTCATCTGAGGAGTTTCCTAGTATACATTTATTCTAGGATGTAAAAAGTATTTTTAAAGAAAAAAAAAAGAAAAAAAAAAAAAAAAACCCAATGAAATGTGAAATGCCAATAAGTATAACCCAATATCGATTCATATATACATAGTAAAATAGCGAGATATAATAATGTCATTTTGATAGTATGAGAATATTCCAATATATTATAGCGTATCGTACATCATATCTATAGTTATTATATAGACAATATATAATTATTACTGTATGAGATTTCCATATTGTATCTATCCTTTTTTGTATAGCAACCAGTTTTTGTCATAATCTGATACAAATAATAAAACCAGCGAAAGTTAAGCACGATAAATTAAAATTGTAAATGAAGTCATTCTAGAATAAAAACTAAAAATAGGATCTGTTTAGTTTTATTTTATGTTATTATATGTAATATAATTTACTATTTATTCAAGTATAAATAATATTACCTCCGTAATTCTTCTTTTTTTGTTTTCCTTGAAATTTCATTGTTTGGATTCACGGGTTCAGCTCCGAGTTGATTTCCTGTATGTGCTGGACAAGCTGACACTGTGCAAACTGCAACTAGAAAAGTTCCGACGAAAAGTGTTTGGGTTAATCGATTTCGCACAGCGGCCGTTAGAGTCATGTTGATTATTTAATTGTTTATTTTATTATTATTATTTTAATTTATTAATTTATAATAATATGATTTTATTATTATTATTTTAATTTATTAATTTATAATAATATGATTTTATTCTTTATTTTTTGTTAATTTTTATTTACTATTTACTATTACTATTACTATTACTATTTACCATCTACTATTATAAGCAACCGAAACACCATTAATAAAAAATATTTCTAGATGAAAAATAAATAATAAAATAATCAAATAAAATAAAATAAAATAAAATAAAAACGTAAAAATATAATCGATTTCCATCAGATTATTTTTACTAATTAATTTCGCTTTTACTTCGTTTTTATTACCCTTTCAAATACGATTATTATTTCTTTACTTTGTCTCTGAATGGCCAGAAACTTTTTGACCAATAGAAAAACATAAAATAAGATTTCTGGTTGGGGTTTATCACGTTTAGTATAATACCGGTATTTTTTTATAATTTGTTTTTCCAAAGAAACCCGTGCAGCAACAGTTTTTTTTTTTATTACCGGTATTTTTTTATTTTTTTATTTTTATTTTTATTTTTATTTTTATTTTTATTTTTATTTTTATTTTTATTTTTATTTTTATTTTTATTTTTATTTTTATTTTTTCATTGTTATGGTTATTAAGACACATAGAAATTTACAATTTTACAAATTTACTTAGATGCCATTACCATGACAATGTGTATTTAATCTTTAAAGTATTCTGTTTTTATAAATATAGAAGAGGTTCATAAAAATACAATTATAAAGGTTTTGGGTGTTGGGTGTGTTTGGGGTTGGGTTTCTCTGGTTTTTGTTTTTCAGTACAATTTAATAATCCTTTAATTATTTTTGTGTTAAATTTTTGTGGAAATTAAACGTAAGGAGGAGAAAAGAAGTTTAAGTGATAAATTTTACCATATTTACCATTTTACTATTTTTTTTACACTTTGTTTTTATTACTATTATTTCTATTATTTATTTTTATTTAATTTTTTATTTATTTCTATTTATTTATTTTTTTTATTTATTTCTATTTTTTTATTTTCTTTTTTATATTTTCTCACATTGTAAATTTATTAATGTCCTAATCTATTCCTTCTAGTATTTCTTGCTAGAATATTTATATTAGTATAATATTGCATTTACAACCGCATATTGTACTTTCTACTTCACTTTTTACGAGTAAATAACGAACATGATAAATTTCTCAGAATATAAATCCATTTTAGTCGTGTGTAAGTAAAATTTTTTCATATATAGAAAATGATGGTAGTAATTTTGTGACATATTTTTAAATTCATTTATTATTTATTATTATTTATTTATTATTTATTATTTATTTATTATTTATTATTTATTTATTATTTATTTATTTATTATTTATTATTTATTATTATTTATTTATTTATTATTTATTATTTATTTATTATTTATTATTTATTTATTATTTATTATTTATTTATTATTTATTTATTATTTATTTATTATTTATTTATTATTTATTTATTATTTATTTATTATTTATTTATTATTTATTTATTTATTATTTATTTATTATTTATTTATTATTTATTTATTATTTATTATTTATTTATTTATTTATTTATTTATTTATTTATTTATTATTATTATTATTATATTATATTATATTATATTATATTAGTAATTATTATTTATAATTTTTGTTTATTTTTATGTTGTGGTTAAGGAAAAGATAGCATTTATTTGCAAGTAATTATTTTTGGCATTTATTTTTGGCATTTATTTATTTATTTTATTTATTTTATTTATTTTATTTATTTTATTTTTGTTGTTGTATTTTTTATGTTAATTTTTTTTTTAATTTTCCCATATGTCAAAATTTGAATTTTTGTTATTTATTCCTTTATATAGCATTATATAGCATTTATTGTTATTGCATATACTATTTATTTTCTTTTCTTTCTTTTGCTATAGGGAGAAAATTGAATTTTGAGTTTGGCTTTTTATTTTATTTAGCATTTAGCATATTTTATTTATTTGTTTTTCCTATTTGTTGTTTATTTATTTTTATTATTTATTATTTATTATTTATTATTTATTATTTATTATTTATTATTTATTATTTAAATTCTACTCCCACTGACTAACTCTCGACTTTTGCATTTATATAGTAGGACCAGGAAACTATAACGATAGAAAAGTTCCCGGATTTGAACTTTCGGAAATTGGTACTCCAGATGCTTTTTATAATAATCCTACTTTAGCATGGAAATATTATTCTGCAAGAAGAAGGAAATCTTTAAATTCTTCACCAAATGCTTGTCATAATTTAATTGCCCATTTGTTAAATACTAGATTTTCCTCTTCGATTCTAGTTTTATCAACGGCAATTGATAATATGTGTGAAAGAGCATCGAGATTTAATCATAAGAATTCTATAATTAAACTACATGGGGATTTATTTTCAGAAAAATGTACCTCCTTTGATTGTCTAGTTACACAGAATTCTTATGATATATACTCGGATAATACAATACCAAGTTGTCCCGCCTGCCAAGGCATTTTAAGACCAAATGTTGTCTGGTATGGTGAACCACTAAGTATACCGAGTATGAATAAGGCTGATTCTTTTATTGAATCAAATAATATAGATTTAGTTTTGTTTGCTAATATAGAAAAATCAGATTTTCAATCTGATGGCTCTTTATCTTTATGGCCTGCAATGGGTTTTGTCGAACGGGCTATTTCCAAAGGTGCCATAACCCTAAATCTTGATGACATAATTAATTCATTTACTGTTTCTTCAAATTTGATTTCATTTTCAAGTTCTTCATTAGCTCCGGCAATTTCTTCTTCTTCTTCTTCTTCTGGATCTTTGATTTCAAATAAAAATACTCTTTCTTCTAATCCGTCTTTCCTATATTTACCTTACGAAATAATACAAATTATTTTAGGTTATTTAGATTATTCAAATAGATACTCTTTAGCTCAAACTTGTTCACATTTTCGAAAGTTTTATAAAATTGTTGAAACTCCTTTAAACTTTTTTAGACAATATTTTGTTGGCTTACATCTTAGTTTGAACTTTGATTTCAAATTACCCTCTTCAGATTTATACGCTGTATCCCCAGATGGATCAATGTTTGCCCTGTTAAAAACAAACTCCTCCTTTGTAGAAATAATTTGTTATAATATTTCAAAGCACGGTTCTTTAAATTCTTCACCAGCAAATTCCTTAAATTTAACATGTAATAATTTCCCACATGCATCTATTGAATTATATGCAACAGGTAACCGTGTTCCTACTAATATATTTCTATCTGCAGATAATAAACATCTCACAGTTGTATTTAACGGTTATGTTCAAGTGATTAAGATACCATCTCTTTCATCAGCATCCAATTTAGTAGCATTATCTTCAAACTCTTCTGTTTTTTCTACTTCACCGCTTGCTATTAATCGTGCAGAAATACTATTTGAAGCTCAATATCCTTCCAAAATACTTTCTTTTGATGTGATTTCAGATCTCGATCGCCCTAAATGTGCTTTGGTTCAATGTCAAAGACTTGCTGGAATAACCTTATTACATTTAGACACAAAAGAAGAATTTACTTGTCCTCATTTTAGACTAGATTATAAAGTAAAAGTCTTTAATCGGGGTAGAACAATTGCATTTGATGCAGCTGGTGAAACTTCAATTTATGGTATTATCGGCAAAGATAAAAAAAATAGGTTTGGCATCCACCCTCGGGATGATCCTTTATGTAGAAGCGATGTAAATGGATTTGTTCAAGAACATCAATTTACTCGTGACCCTTTTTCTTATTTTCATACCTTATTTGGACAACTATCATTATATATTCCAGAGGAACATGCTCGTCCACTTATGATTCCTAGTCATTATATATGTCAAGTTGATATGTGTAATGATTACCCTGATTATTGCAATCAACGGCTTGTCAATAGTGTGTATTTCAATACAGAATATGATGAATATGGGTATCGAGGTCTAACTTCTAGTTTGAATCAAAATGAAAAGAAAAAAAAAGTATTAGCTGTTTATAACGATTCAGAGTGGTGTCCTGCAGAATGGGGTAATTGGTATAATTCAAATTATGAACCAAAATGGCCTCCAATTTCTAGTATATTTAATCCTGAAGATTTTAAATATAGAATAAATCCTTATGATGATGAAAGTTTAGTAAAATATGGATTAAAAAATAATAATATGAATCATATTGATGCAAGTTCTTCTAATCCAGCAGATCTTTTGTATATAGAACCTCCTAGTACGCTAATTCGATCAGCACGAAAGTTTTACTTGTCTGAATCTAAAAAGAAATCATTAAAGTCTAATATAATAGAAACGAACTTTATTAGAAAATTACTGGATGGAAAAATAGATTCTGATCAACTTTATTGCTTATCCCCATCTACTACTAAATTGATGTTATATAACAAAGATACAAAAGATTTACAGTTATATTCTTTACATCCCTTTTCACTTCAATTTAATATGGGGCCTACATTATCTAAAAATTCTACGTCTAAAAATAAATTAGAAATCCCTTACAGAGCTTTTAATATGAACATTGAAAAACCTTTATGTTTATGGTTTATTGATGATTATCATATTGCACTTTTATATATGGATAGAATAAAAATCTTTTCATTACATTCTTGTAAATTTAAGTTTTAATGAGATTATGAATTTAATGATTTATTTGTTTATTAATTTGAAAAATTGCAATATATCTATATTTTTTTTTAAAAAAAAAAAAAAAAATATTTACTGTTGCTGGGGCTTTTTATTTTTATTATTTCTTTATGTTATGTTTTAAAACAATGTTAAAATTACATACAAAGGATATAATTAAAAAGACAAAAAAGAAAAACATAGTAAACTTTATCAATGTTTTTAAATAAATACGCGTCATACATAATACAAAAAAATTTCATAAATAAACCTAAGAAGTCTTTTCCCATTGTGTGCGTAACCCAATGAAGGAAGAACAAAAACCAGCAATACTTAAAATGCCATCATCAAAAAAGCCAGGAAATAATACACCAATAGGTAAAAATAAATCAAAAACATCTTGCGTAAGTTGAGTTTTTGAAGCAATTAAAAGTTTATTAACATTAAGTACAGTTGCCTTGTCTTGAGCAATAATACTATCATTAAAATTTTTATTTTCATTTTTGTCATTATCAACTTCTCGTAAAAGAGCAGATTTTTTCAATCTTAAAGAAACAATACGATAAATTTCGCATAAAACACTACTTAAAAGACCTGCAAACCAATACTCGCAAGCATGACGCATAACAATTGTATTTGAAGCTGTTTTAGTTGCTTTTCTAACACCAAGAATATATAATAATGCATTAGTATCATTAAAAAAATAACCAGCATAAAAAATATTACGTAGTACAATAAAAAAACGAATAATTGGATCAGAATTATGATCATCATAAGCCTTAACGGCTAATTTTAAACTATTGATGAATTTTCCAACTCTAAATATTTTTCTTGCTTTTGAAAGTTCACTTGAAATGTTTGAAAATAATTTAACAACTTCTGTTCCGTATCCTTTTCTATAGGCTGCCCAAGCCATGAATTTTGCCCAGTATTGGATTATTCTTCCAAGTTTGTCTCTTCCTGTTGTGGTTTCATTGAATTTAATCAGGTGGTTTAATCCTGGGTGATACGCTAACGAGTCCAAAACCATTTTTGCTATGAAAAAATAAAAATAATAAATAATAAATGATAAATAAAAAAAAATAAAAAAATAAACAAATAGTCAATAAAAAGTAAAAAAAAAATTATAACGTAATAATTAGGCTAACTTGAAAATGTGGAGATACTTAGCCGAGGCATTTTCATATCATATACCGATGTATTATATAATCAATCAAGGTAATACCTTTTAATGGTGGTCACGTGAATGTTACATAATAATACCTTTGGAATTGGTCATCACTTTTATAGCTAAGTTGGTACATACAATGTTTGTATGTATAGTAAGTAGTATTAGATATTTCAAAATAAAATTTAATTTATACAAAAAGATGGTTATTACATAGAAAATAAAAATAACAAACATAAACAATTGTTGGGCATCACAATGTCTTTTCAAAAGCAAAAGCGATATAAAACTGAGAAGCTTCCCATTCGTCACCGTCAATTACTCGTTTTTCAGAAACAGGGTCAATTACTCCTAATCTTTTAGCCAATTCAAGAAAATCGTCCTTTTCTCGTAATTCGGTATCAAATACTTCTTTAAAGCTCTTTTTATAAATTAATTCTAAATTATAAGCAGAAGCTATACCTCTAAGTGCTTCAAAAGGAACTACATATTCAGGTAAATCTGCAATAGCATCTTCTAAGTAAAAATTATATTTATGACCGTAAGGAGGACGAAATTCGCCATTTTGTGGAAGATCTTCTGCGAATTTAATATGATAACAGGAGTTTCCAAATTCACGAACTCCAGGTGCACTTTCTGTTGCAAATTTAGAAATCACATCTGAAGAAGGCATTGTTCCAATAAACTTGCCTCCTTCATTTAAAGCACTGGATATATTTTCTAAAGTTTGTCTAGCTTTCTTCTCTGATTCAAAAGAATAATGTAAACAAAACTGTGCAGAAACAATATCTACTGGAAACCAATCACGAGGAACTATCGAAAATAATGGTTTTGAAAAGCAATCACCTACAAAAAATTCCGGCATAAAAGATATACCTTTTCTACGTTTTAAACCTCTAAATCTACCATTAGCTTGTTCTATTGATAATTCTGCAAGATCTATTCCAATATAACCTTTAATATTTGCTTTATCCCATTTCATTAAATCACCTCCTTTTCCGCACCCAAGGTCTAATGTAACACCATCTGGTACAGCGAATTTTTGAATAAGAACTGATTTTACCCAATTATTAAATGATTTTAATTTAATAATTGGACTTTGTTTTCTTTTTTGTGTACCTAAATCTTGTTTAGCATTATAATGTAAACGTACTAAATTATCTATAGATGCTCTACTTTCTAATGTCGATGCAGATAAAGCTTTTTGGATTTCAATTTCTCTTTTTTGTGCTTCTATTATTAATTGTTGTCTTTGAGATTCTGATTTCCTTATTTTTGGTCTTTTTAATTTTCTTTGAATTTGGTCATTATTTTTATTATCTTCTATTTGATTATTTTTATTATCTATTTGATTATTTTTATTATCTATTTGATTATTTTTATTATCTTCTAATTGATTATTATTTTCTAATGGTCTTTTTGAATTTCCATTTAAATTATTAGGTGATGCTGCAATTGCATCATCTTTGATATGTTTTTCATCACTTGGTGGACCCCAAGGAGTTAAATTTTTTTTGTTTGTATTTTTATCATCTTCTTCATTTATATCAGATTGCTTTGCAAGTAAAACGGAAGGATTTTCAGAGATTATGTGTTCCTCAGCCAAACCTTGAGTTAACATATCACTATGTGATTTTTTAGGTAAAGTTTTTAATTTTTTAATTTTTCTTACTTCCTGTACATTTTGCATAATATTTAAATTATTTAAATCTTCACGAGAAACTCCAGAACTTTTTGGTGAATATAAATTATTGGCAAAGTCGAGATAATCATTTTTGTTTGTATTTGGATTTAGATTTCTTTTATCGTTTTCGTCGGTTTCCTTATTATGTTTTTTATCGATATGTTTTTTATCGATATATTTTTTATCGATATCGTTTTTATCGATATCATCTTTATCGGTACCATTCTCGTTATCATTACTATTTTTATTTTCATTTTCTTCCTTTGGTGTTTCACCTTTGCCTTTGTCTTTGTCCTCGTGTTTAGTTTCTTGATTTTTCCGCTTCTTCTTAAATGATGGCAACGATAATAAAGATGATTTTGAAATGTTTGTAATTAAATTATCTGGTTGTATTGGATTATTATTTTCGTTATCGTTATTAGTAGTAGTATTTACTGTTTTTTTTTTTTTTTTATTTTTATTTTCATTTTCATCCTCACTTTCGTCTGTACTTTCATCGAAACCTTCAACTAAAGTTTGTTTTTCGGAAATTTCGTCAGAAATTTCGTCAGAAATCGACTGATTTTTCCCAGAGTCCATTGTGTGATTATTTATTATTTAATAATTTATTTTTATATTATTTAATATTTAATTATTATTTTAATATCTACTAAATAATTTAATGGTAAACTATTATGATGATCGTTGTCAAGGAGATTACTTTGTGTATATTTGAGTAGATATTATATTATATATTATATTATATTGTATATTATATTGTATATTATATTATATATTATATTATATTATATATTATATTATATATTATATTATATTATATATTATATTATATTGTATATTATATTGTATATTATATTATATATTATATTATATATTATATTGTATATTATATTGTATATTATATTATATATTATATTATATATTATATATACAGTTTTTACTATATATTATATACAGTAAATAATACAATATCTATTATATACTATAATAGAATAATATAGTACATACAATTGAATTACATACAATAACCATCGTTGCTATGATATCCAATCACACAATTGGATAAGGGTTTTTTTTTTTTTTCTTTTTTCTTTTTTCTTTTTTCTTTGCATTTATTTGGTTGGTTACCGGTATTATATAAACAAACTGTATGCGTGCGTATTATATAGTACAATAAATAAATCAATAAATATATAAATAATAAAAAGCTATAAAATATACTACATTATCTATAGTATAGAAAGTATAGTATAGTATAATAATAATGTAATAGCATATAGTATAGTAATAATATAATAAAATATAATAAAATATACTATACTATAGCATAGTATATAATGCTATTCTATTCAATGTAAACATAGAACAAATAACGAGTTGCATATGATTATATTTATATTATGTGCAGAAATGTTTTATTATATATTGTATATACTAAATATTATACTAATTACTATTTTTATATTGTAGAGTATTTAGAGTGTGTGTACATTTGCTACTAATAAATGATAATAAATTTAATATCTAAATATAATAAATACCGGTATAGTATAGTATATAATATAATAATAAATATAATGTAATAATAAATAATATAATAATAAATATAATGTAATTAATAAATAGTATAATAATAAATATAATGTAATTAATAAATAAATATAATATAATATAATAATAAATAAAATATAATAATAAATATAATACAATAATAAATATAATATAATAATAAATATAATAATAAATATAATATAATATAATAATAAATATAATAAATATAATACAATAATAAATATAATATAATAAATATAATATAATAATAAATATATAATAAATATAATATAATAATAAATATATAATAAATATAATATAATAATAAATATAATATAATAATAAATACAATAATAAATATAATAAATATAATTTATTATATAATTTATTACTACCGGTATAATACAATAAATAAATATATTACATGCTCTCGGTTGTATTAGCAATTCGGTACAAAAATGACAACGTGCGTTTAATTACCATAGTTTCCATATAACATTTGATTACTTAATTTAATTATTTATTATGTATTTTATATTTTATTAGCATATAGTTTAAATATTTAAATATTTATGTATTTATTTATTATTTATTATCTGTTATTTATTATTTATTATATATATCTTATATTTTATTTTCTAGGCTTTTCTTGTGATTTACTATAACTTATTACTATTTACTATATTTTATAATTATTATGCTATTTGACTACCCACCATGACAATTCTTAGCATCGGCTGAAGATTAGAAATTTTTCTTGATTATCATTAATACCGGCTTAAAAATGCATCAGAATTCATCATACATTTATGAATCTATATAAGGTGAGTTCACTACTATATTATTATTGTTTGTATTATAATATATTTAGTATATTTATTATTTATTTATTATTTATTATTTATTATTTATTTATTATTTATTATTTATTTATTATTTATTATTTATTATTTATTTATTATTTATTATTTATTATTTATAATTTTCACATTTATTATAATTAACATTTAATTAACATCTAATGTCTAGCACGGCAATTGATCCCCCACTTTCACAAGGGGTTGGATATGGAATTGTTCTCGGAGTTGGTCTTTTATTTGCCTTTGGTAGGTTATATTGTTTAAGAAAAATATTGCATTTTGTGTGCATTTTCCACTAAGCATTTATTTATTTATTATTTATTTTTATTATAATATTATATTATATTAGTAATTATTATTTATAATTTTTGTTTATTTTTATGTTGTGGTTAAGGAAAAGATAGCATTTATTTGCAAGCATTTATTTTATTTATTTATTTATTGCATTTATTTTTTGGCATTTATTTTTTGGTATTTATTTTTTGGCATTTATTTTTTGGCATTTATTTTTTGGCATTTATTTTTTGGCATTTATTTTTGGCATTTATTTTTGGCATTTATTTTATTTATTTTATTTATTTTATTTATTTTATTTATTTTATTTATTTTATTTATTTATTTTATTTATTTTATTTATTTATTTTATTTTTGTTGTATTTTTAATTTTAATTTTTTTTTAATTTTCCCATATGTCAAAATTTGAATTTTTGTTATTTATTCCTTTATATAGCATTATATAGCATTTATTGTTTTTGCATTTACTCTTTATTTTCTTTTCTTTCTTTTGCTATAGGGAGAAAATTGAATTTTGAGTTTTGCTTTTTTTATTTAGCATTTATTTATTTATTTTATTTATTTATTCTTACTCTTAATATACATGGATACGGTACCATTCATAGTACATTATTTCATAATATACTATTCATACTAACAAACAGGCATGGCTGGTGTCACACACCTTTTGCGAATATACCTAAATGAAGACAATCATAAATCTGAAATGTTTATGGTTGCAAACCGGTCTGTTGGGACAGGCTTAACAGCATCAGCGGTTATTTCTTCTTGGTTATGGTCTACTGCAATTTTAGCATCAACATATACAACTTTTCTATTTGGAGTCTCTGCTGCGCTTTGGTTCGCTTCCGGCTGTTCTACCATGGTTGTTTATTTCGCTGTTTTAGCCATACAATGTAAATTAAAAGCTCCAACCGCTCACACCGCTCTAGAAATTATAAAAATTCGCTACGGCTCCTTTACTCATTGTGTATATATTTTCCTTTTCTTAATTAATAATATT
This sequence comes from Ascobotryozyma americana, assembly GCA_030573245.1. Taxonomy (NCBI): domain Eukaryota; kingdom Fungi; phylum Ascomycota; class Trigonopsidomycetes; order Trigonopsidales; family Trigonopsidaceae; genus Ascobotryozyma; species Ascobotryozyma americana. Next base: position 24,889 of record JAJMCZ010000099.1, on the reverse strand, counting down.
ATTGCTGTTGCAAATATGTTACTAGGGGCAAGTGCTACAGTTTCTGCAATGACTGGAATGCATATAATGGCTTCAACTTTTTTAATCCCTGTTGGTGTAACTATTTATACTTTAGTTGGTGGTTTAAAGGCAACTTTTTTAACTGATTATGTACATACAACAATTATTTTATTGGTTTTATGTTGGCTTACATCGAAAATCTTAGCAAATGAAACTATTTCTTCAATAGGAAATTTATATGAATTAGTTTTAAATGCAACTACAAAATCTGGTCATTATGTTGATGGTAATTCTCACGGTTCTTGGTTAACTGTTACTTCAAAGCAAGGTATTTATTTTGGTTTAATACATGTAATGGCAAATTTCGGTCTTGTAATAATGGATACCTCATTTTGGCAGAAAGGTTTTTCTGCAAATGTTGCTGCTGCTGCTCCAGGTTATATTTTAGGTGGTTTATGTTATTTTGGTATTCCTTTCTCTGTTGGTACTGTAGCTGCAATGGGTGCTTTAGCTTTACAAAATACTCCAGCTTTCCCAACTTATCCAAGAGAAATGTCTTCTACTGAAATAAGTGATGGTTTGGTTCTTCCTTATATTGCAATGGCTGTAGCTGGTAAAGGTGGAGCTGCTGCAATTGTTTTAATAGTTTTCATGTGTGTAACCTCTACTGTATCCGCTCAATTATTAGCAACTTCCTCAATCTTTTCTTATGATATTTATTATTCTTATATTAATAAAAAAGCTACTGATCGTGATATCATTCGTTGGTCTCATTTTGCTGTAGTTTTCTTTGCTCTTTTTTTCGCTGGTTTCTCTGCAATGTTATACTATGTTGGTGTTGGTTTCGGTTGGACTTTATATATGTTGGGAATTATAACTTGTCCTGGAATTTTCCCAACTTCTTTTGCAATTTTATGGAAAAGACAATCTAGACCAGCTGCAATAATTTCTCCTTTACTTGGAATGGCATCCGGCTTAGTTATTTGGTTAGTAACTGCTAATCAATTATATGGTGAAGTTACAGTCGCATCTACTGGTCAAAGTTTACCATGTTTATATGGTACTTTGACTTCTTGCTTTTCCCCTGCAATTTATACTCTTATTATTTCTTTTATAAAACCTTCAGTATATGATTGGTCATTAATGAAAAATGATAATTTAGCAATTGATTCAGAGAACTCTTCAATTAGTTCAACTAATAAAAATAATAATCATAACAGGATTGAATCGGAAATTGATAAACAAGATACAATAGATAACGAAATTATTGAAGATCAATATGATAAGGATAAAGCAAATAATATCGTTGTTGATATTGAAGCTTCTTCAGTTTCAGATAATAATTCAAATGAAAATAAAGATAATTATTATAACTCAGAACCATATATGAGAAGAATGATAAAAATTGCAAGTATATTTGCAATTGCAACTTTCTTAGGTCATTGGGTACTTTGGCCTCTTCCAATGTATGCCTCAAAATATGTTTTTTCCAAAGGTTTCTTTGTTGCTTGGATAGTTGTTGGACTTATATGGTTATGGCTTTGTATGTTAGTTGCTATATTTGGACCTTTAATTGGTGGCCGTCATCAATTATTATTAGTATGGAATGGAATATATTCAACAATTTCAAATAGAAAACGCAAAAGAGAGAAAACCAATTTATAATACAAAATATTTCTTTAATGTTCAAAATTTTATATTTATTCAAGTTTGCTTATTTATAGTTTCCTTAGTTTTATTCAAGTTTTGAAAAAAAAAAAAAAAAATTTTTTTAAAAGCTAAAATAGTTTAAATATAACTTATGTTATATATTCATTTTTTTATATTATTATATTATCACTTTATTTATTAAATTCGTGGTTTGTTTGGGTGTTATGTATTATCTTTTGCTTTTCAAGTCATTCTTTATTTGTTTGATTTATCAATTGAGAGTTACTTAAAATATAATTAATTTTATTCAGTTATAAATATTAATATTAACTTTTGATTGTCTTAAAATTATTATACACAAAAAAACATAATATAAATTGATTAATAAGATAAAGTCTTTCATTTGACAAAATAATTACGTTCGCATAATTAATTTAAGCAAATTCCTCCATAAATTTTTGATGAAAATTATAGATTGCATCAGCATATTCAGTTCCGGGTGCAAGAAAAGTGGTTCTGAAATGTAAAGTATTTGCTCTTTGACCAAAACCAGAACCAGGAACTACACAAACACCAGTTTGTTCTAATAAACGTAAACAATAAAATTCATCTGGAGGTACACCATGAAGATAAGCTTCATCAATACACTTTTTAGGAAGAGTTATATTTGGGAAAAGGTACATTGCACCATTTGGTTTTTGGCAGGTTACACCATCCATTTTATTAAAAGCATGATAAAGAGCCAAAGCACGTTTAGAAAGTTCTTGTTTTATTCCATCAATTTCTGAAATATAAGATTCATATGCATCAGTACCTTTACTTGGTGGATGTACCATAAGTTCAACAATTACTTGGCCAGTAACAGCAGCGCATAAACGTATTGAACAAAGTTTATAAATTTGCTCAACAATTTCAGGATTGAAACCTACTAATTCAAAATATCCACCCCGTTGACCACATTCACCAATCATACCTTTTGAAGTTGATTGTAATGATATTAATTGTACTGAATCAAATAAACCTTTTGAAGAAAATTTTTCTTGTTGATCTCTAAGAACTTTTTTAAATGAATTAAATTTAAAATTATCATTATAAATATTTTTTTGATAAACTTCATCCGCAATAACAACAAGATTATTTTTTGCAGCAATTTTTAAAATTTCAACTTGATCTTCATACGACAACACAGAACCGGTTGGATTTCCTGGATTAATTACAACAATAGCACGTGGAGTAATTCCTAATGCTTTTGAAGAATTCAAAGCGTTTACAATATCTTTTGGACTTGTACTCCAATCATTTTCTTCGGTTAAATAATAAGGAATAGAAGTGGCATCTAAAATACTTAAAGATGCACTATAAAGTGGATATTGAGGAACTGGTATCATTATACCAGTTTTTGGTTCAGCACACATAATGTTTAAAATAATACTTACACCTGAAGAAGCTCCACTTGTAAGAAATATATCCTTTGCATATGATAGATGATTATCTCTTTCAGTAATAAATTTTGCAACTGATTCTCTAATACATTCAATACCTTGAGATGATGAATATGCACCAACCGAACCAATTTCTTTATGCAACCATCTAGCACGATTTAAAGATTCTTTAAAAAATAATTTTTCTGCTTCCGGTGAATTTAATAATTCGGGATATTCTAGTAAGCTAACAACTTGTCGGATAAAAGTGATCGGTTTTTGATCTAATTGTTGTGGATTACCAATGTTACTATATACAATTTTTTTAAATGGTAGCGAACTTGGATCCTTTTTCAATTGTGCTTTGAGTTCATCCGCTCTTACTGCCAATCTTCCTCTAACTGCATAATTTGCATTTACAACGCCTTGATTAATATCGCCAAGGGTCAATTTAGAATGTTTATTTATAATATCTTGTTCACTTTTAAACCCTCTGTAAGATTGGAATATTAGGTTTTTATTATTTTTAGAAAACAAATATTCTTGTGATGCTATATTTTTAGAAACGTTTAAATTCCTTCGTAGCATTTTAAATATATTTATTTATTATTGCAATTTAGAAATGTTTTTTAATCAAAATTATTTAATTATTCTAGTTATTTAATTATTCTAATTATTTAATTATTTTAAGCAAGCTAATCCATATAAATTGTTAGTTGAGATACAAATGTCAAATATATAAACTAAATAATTATTAACTGCGATTAACTCGTTCTGAGTCACTTTTTCAAGGACAAATTGTAAATTTCAATTCAGTAATCACCAATAATGTACTTCGGGAAAATCTTTATTAGATAATGGATTATTTCTGGATAAGTCACGTGTGCGTGTAACTTTAATTCTGGGGAAACTGGGAAACTTATTAAGGATTTTATTAAACTTTATTTGTGTTGGTTGTATTATCAAAGCTTGTCCCAATTAGTTGTGCAGTTAAGGAGGTTTTTTTTTTTTTTTTTTTTTTTTTTTTTTTTTTTTTTTTTTTTTTTTTTTTTTTTTTTTT
>JAJMCZ010000099.1:0-20658 GCA_030573245.1 Ascobotryozyma americana | reverse complement strand
CTAATTTCTTGCTTATATTTCTTTCTTGCAGGCTAGTATGGCAGCCAACGGAGCTAGGTCTCGCTCTTTGAAGTGATAATCAAAGGACGAGGCCCAAAAATGGGGTGAATGTAGTTCATATATTTATAAATAATGTAAAAATATACAATAAACCTTATATTAAATTATATACAAACAAAAAAATATCTAATACATTTAAAACAAATGCTTATAATTATTTAGGCAATAGTATTCCTTTTTTTCTTTAAAATCTACTTTATCCCAAAGGGTTGATGTTTTTGCCTTGTAAACAAATACTTATTTGCACATTATAATAAAAAAAGTTGGTTAACCGGTCACGATCTGATTAAGGGTCCTACGTCAGAATTGAAGCTTATTTTTTTACTTATTTTATTTTTTTATTTATTTTATTTTTTTACTTATTTTATTTTTTTAGTGGTTCTATTTATATCTTATTCTATTTTCGATTTTTTCGTTTAGTTTTATGCTTTATAATATTATTATTTGATATTTGAATTTGTAATTTTTATTTTTTACAGAACTTAATTTTATATTAATACATATATTTAGCTTGTTTATTTATTTTATTCATATTCATTTATATCCAAATACCTACTCATTGAACATATACCATTTTGAATGGAGAATAATTTTCTTTTATTTCTGAAATATTATCGACAGATGCATTAAATCCTCTTATAAAAGGCTTGGCTGTATATGCATCCTCTACTTGTTTATAAAATGTAACCCCAGGTAAAGTAATTGTAGTACAATCAAACATAAATTGATACCCCTCAAGTGATTCAGAAAAAGTTTGAATATCTCTCAATATTAGTCGCCCAAGAGGACCTGGAGATTTATATAAAAATAAAGGCTTCTCTGGTTTGGGATTCCTTTTTTCTAATTCCGGACTCCATATTTTCATATCTTTTGTAAATTCAAATTCTGTGGGAATATCATTTATATCAACTTCAAAATTATCATTTACACCTATGAATTGTAAATTTATTTCATCATAATCAGGAGTATATGCCTGTAATTTAAATGCCAAAGAAGTTCCTATTACAAGTGAAAACAATGTGAAAAAGAATACCATATTGAATATTTGTTAATTGTTATAATTTGTTCAATTTAAATTTTATACATGTATGTCTGATATATATATATATATAAAAATTCGTATATATATTCACTTATTTATGTTTGATTGGTTAAAATACAAATATTTGTTTCAGTTTCATAAAATTACTCTATCCATATTCGTTAAACGAGCGGGTGTCGTAATTAAAAAGATATTCAGTTCAAAGACTGAAAAAATAAAAGCAAAATATGAAAAATATAAAAAAAAAGAGTTGGATTTGGATTAAATGCAAAAAGCGAACTTAATTCTTATTTTTAATCATATATGTTATTGCTTTACAATTTAAATTTAAAAAAATTCCACATTATATATATGTAATTGTATTTATGATATTAAACGTTTAAAATTTTGTAATAAGGTTTCAAACCATATGTTGAAAAAAAAAAAAAAATATTAATAACAAATTTTATCGCTAGAAAGTACACTTATTATTCAATGAAACATAATATGATTTTACTGTAATAAATCATATATTATTTACATGCGAAATATAATTTACAAGTTTATTTATAAATTGAAAGCATATTATATATAGTATGCTTAAAATAAAGGGTGCACATACTCTCGTTATAGTATTTATAGAATTTAATCCATTAAATGCAATACCCGTATCGTATATACATGACAAAAATATCTAAATATTAATTTGCACATTGAAAATGGAGATAATTAAAGAGAACCCCATTTTCTTAAAATGTGTACAGTAGTATATAGTCATTCTGTTTATAACCATAGGAACAGTATCGCGGTTTAGATTTAAAAAATGAAGAAAAATAAAGCCCTGGTGTAACTGCTTTGACCAAACTAATAATTTTAACTAACTTTTATTAAATGTATATTATATATATCAGTTTACGACATGATTAAATTGTTCTAGAATGTAATACAAATTTTTAGTGTGGAAATTTTCGTGTTTCCTTCAAAATTTTAAACGATTAAACGACTGATTTATTAAGTGTGTTTATTATTCTAAACAATTATCAATATGGTGGAATTTTTGGGGATTTGTAAATAGCTGAAACATTTTCGTGTATCTTTTTTTTGGTTTTTTTATTTAATATTCAAAGTTATATAAATAGGGCTTTTGTGTAGATATATATAAAAAAAATAAAAAAATATTTATGTATATAGGTTATTTTTTTTTTTTTATTTGATTTACACTTGAAATAATATTTAAAATGTTATTGACTCAATTCATATTAATTGCTTGGCTCGCTTTGACTCCATTTGGTTTTAAACTTAGAGTCTTTGCTCCTGGTGAAAGCATTCATAAAAGGTATATAGGAGTAGATCAAAACTGGAATGTTAATATTAATGATATAGAAACAGAATATACTTTAAAAGAAAATGGGGAACTTTATTGTCCTTATTTAGAAAAAAATAAAAATCCTGTAGAGTTTAATTACTTATCAAAATATAGTGGTCCTCTTGGTAAATTAACTATGGATAAAATACAATATAATTATCCTGTAAATCCTAAAAATTATCTATTCCAAATTGACTGTCTTTTTTTAAAAATGGATGATGTTACTTGGTTTGTTCTCGAGAATGATAATAATAATGAAAACGCCCGAAACTTAGCAACTGTCTACTCAATTGGAGGGTATAAAGCCGAAGAATATGACGAGGATATACATAAAAATGTAACTACATTTAAATTGGAGGTTTTAAGCTAAATATTTATACTCGTGGTTTTATCTAAGGGATATTTAAAAAAAATATATATATAGCCTATCAACTTTATTTATAATACGCTAAATCTATACTAGTAGATTAAAAAGAAATTTAATTAATTCATTTCCTTAAGTATATAATATTTTAAAGTGGCATTTTACTGTCTTAATTATAATATAAACAAATTGCATTTTAAACTTTCTTTATTATATGTGTGTGTATGTGTATACATGTATACATACATACATACATACATACATACATACATACATACATACATATATATATACATATATACATACATATAACTACATATATAACTACATATATAACTACATACATACATATATATTATACATATATATATACATATGTATACATATATATTATACATATAACTATTATTTACTTGCCAAGTGTTAAATATTTTGCGCTTTGCAAGTATATAATTCAAATACAAACCACGTGACTATCTCATCGCTTACCCGGATATTAGTTTTATATATACGGTAAAGGGCATATATATATAAATATCATATTATAGTCTATGCTAACCGATTTTTTTGTTAAAGCTGAGAAAAAGACGGCCCCTGTACATTTTTAAGCATCTTTTCTCGGACGGGTTCTTTTTTATAACTGTTAAAACGGTGTTTCTGTTTTTACTTTACCAGACAATTCCATATATACCTTTCTTTTACATTTATTGTTTAGTAATGTCTTATTTTATTTTTCTTTTTTTGGCTGAAAAAATAAAATAAGACCGATCAGAAACGGGAATAAAAAAAGTCTTTTTCTCAGCTCTAATATTATAATTTATAAAAATATTCAACTTCAAAATGTTGAAAGCTGGTAGTATTTAAGAAGTAAAATATGGGCCCGGGGTTCCATAAAATATTCCGATAGTATTTTCCGGTTGTATCTTAAGTACAAAAACTAAATTGCTAAATACTTAACTTAATAACTTTTTAAACTTTTCGCATAAGTGTTTATATTATACGTTTTTAAAGCCAAATGTTAGCTTATACCGTAGTATTGTAAAGTAAAATATAATCAAATTAACTATCATGTATGTTTAATGAAATTTGAATATCAAATCTTGTATATTTTTATTTCTTATATTTTCTGTCTTTACACAATTATATACTAGTCCATACTGATTCTATTCATTTGTCCATTTAATATAATAAAAACTTATACAGAAAATAAAAAAAAATAAAAAAAAATAAAAAAATAAAAAAAATAAAAAAATAAAGTAAAGCAAATAACTTTTGATTTATACAACATTCTATTTACACTACCCCACATATGTCCAAAAACTAATTATAATAAATCCACACAAAATCATATAAATACATATAAAAAAATAAAACTTTCCATTTAAATGCTAATACTTTTCCATACCGAAAGACCATCCGAACCTGTAGATAAAAGAACACCTGGGATTTGTTTATGCCAATGAACTTCTTTAACGTTTCTTTGCCAATGAACAAATAAAAGTTGTGGAGGAATATCCGTGAGTTCATTAGTTGATGTATCATTGTCCTCTTCAACTGCAAGATCCCATAAGGTAACTGTACTATCTTCGGATGAAACAGCAAGTACAGAATCTTCATCTGGATGAAATTCTATACTTGTGATTGGTTTTTTATGAAAATCATAACTTGCAACTGGTGTAGGGCTTAAAACTCCTCCAGCAGATTTCTCAGGTTTGAAGGATCTCAAATCCCAAACAGACCAAGATCCATCATCATGTCCAGACGCTAAGAGGAAATTTACTTTTTTGGACCAATTCATAACATTTACATCAGAACTTGATGCTTTAACTGTTAAAGCAAAGCTATGCTTTGGAGATCTTGTATCCCATATACGAATTAATCCATCGGCAGATCCCGAAGCAAAAACTGATTTTTCAACCGGAGACCATTGTAATTCTTCAACAGAAGCATTAGTAATTCCTTCAGAAGCCACATACGGCTTTTTCTCTGTTATCCAAGATGATTGACCTCTTGTTGTATTATGTATTCTACCAATAACATCACCCGTGAGTAAACTTCCAGTTCTAATGCAAGGGTTCCAATCTACAGCATAACCTTCGACACCACCATGAGCAGTAATAGTATAAATAGGGCGTTTATGTTGTTTTGAAATAACAGTTCCCGGTGTATCAAAACTTTTCATTTGCGGAGATAAATCCCATATATGAACATCACCAGATTCCGCCATAGAAGCAGTAAGATATTCACCAGAAGCAGTTACGGGTGATGCAAAAGGTGTAGCTCTAATTCTATTTGTGGTCGAATGGGATGGAAGAATAGAATTTTCAATAACTGGAGTATCATCTGTATCTTCATTATCTGAATCATCATCTTCATCATCATCATCATCATCGTGTTCATAAGTTTTTGACAAACATGATAATTTACAAACAATAATTTCATTATCTTTAGATTTTTCTGCCTGAGTACCGGTAGTGAAATATATAGTAGCTGGATAGGATCTTCTTTGATCACCTAATGAGTCTGGTAAAATATCTAAAGATAAACATGGCCATGGCATGTTAATTCTATGAAGCATGTGATACGCACTTGGATCTGGTTCTAAAACTTCGTTTTCTCCTAAGGTTTCCATATTAGGTAAATAAACATTTCTTTCGCCTTTTTTTGCACAAGTGGCAGAATTTTTTAATTTTGCATCATTTGAATTTTCTTTTAAATTTTGATCTTCTGATTCATTTATTGTTGAAAGTTTTTTATTTTCATTACTTTCTTCTTCATTTTCCTCTTCGCCTTCATCTTCGGAACCACCAGCTTCGATTATTTCTTCATCTGATTCAAATTCATCTTCATACATATCTTCAAATTCGCCCATATCATTATCATTATCTTTATTTTCATTATTTATATTTGCTTTTCTTGTTTCAGAAATATCATCATCAAGTTGTTTACGAGCACCAGAACCTTTTCTGGAGTCACTTTCAATTTCTTCAGCAGTTCTTTTAGACATTGTTGTATGAAGAAATTATAATAAATCGTATAATTTTTAATTTTTAATTTAAATTTAAAAAATTAAATCAGTAATCGATTAATTATCTTTTCCTATAAAAATTGAATAAAAAAGTTAAAGGTTGTTATGTGATTAGCTTCTTTAAATTTAAAATTTCAACTTAACATAAGAAATATTTTTTTCTTTTGGCACTATAGTTTTATAATAATAAAGATAAAAAAATAAAAAAATAAAAAGTAAAAATTTAGTTAAAGATTGAAGAATAGGGTTAAATGCCCAAATAGTAATAATAAAAGAACAAAGGTATAATTAAATTAGATATAATAAAATAGAAAATACTAATACAAATAAAATAAAATAAAATAAAATAAAATAAAATAAAATAAAATAAAATAAAATAAAATAAAATAAAATAAAATAATAAAATAAAATAAAATAAAATAAAATAAAATAAAATAATAAAATAAAATAAAATAAAATAAAAAAAATGAATGGTATCTTTTCTGATAATAATAGTTATTGATTTAAATGGAAGAAGCTTGGAAAATTTTAAAAAATTTACAAGATGAAAATCATACAAATACATCAGCACATTTGATCTCGGCAGCTTTAATGAGACAAAAGTCTGGAAAGAAATTAATAAAAAAATATAAAAATAATTGTAAAAATAACTCAAATAAAAACAAAAATTTTTTTGACATTAAAAATGAAGATACAGTATTTCCACCACCGCGATGGACTTCCTGGCCTTTACCGCCGGATCGGGTTCCAGAACCAAAAGCGCCGTCTTGTTTCCCTATTGCAGATACCAGTGCAGAGGATGTAGATGATGAAAATACAGACAATGATAGCAGCATTAATAAAAAAAACAAGCTAGATAAAGGTGTCAAAAAGGCAAAATTTTATATTATTTCAGAAATCAACGCTTTGATGTTATCTATTGTGCATGCACAGCAAAGAAAAGAATCTATGCCAAATATTTTTCCAAAATATAAACTTTCTAGTGACAACAATGACAACGACAACGACAACGACAACGACAATAACGAATACCTTTATAAAAACTTGGATGATAATGAGGAAAATAGATTACCGGTGAAAATATCTTATCATGTTGCTAATGAATTTCTTCCTCGTCTTTTAACATCAATAGATTTACTATATTCTTCTTTATTTATTGAAACAAATGCTATACACAGACCCGAAGAAAGAAGATTAAATGCAAATGATGTTTTAACCTCTTTTGAATCTACTGGTTTACCATATAACTTAAATCAAAATAAAACAAAACATGACGTCTTGACTATAAAAAATTCTGTTAAAACAAGACTAAAACGTCTATTACCAGACCTTGATTTAAATCAAGATAATGATGATGCTGATGATGATAACAGTATCAATATCAATATCAATCATAACCATTTTAACATAAATGAAAATGAAAATGACAATGACATTGACGATCAACCTTTTTTTAATAAAAGACGGAGAATTCCAGATATAAATGCTCTACGTTTTTAACTATAATAAGAATACTAATTTGTAATATTATCAATAAATTTAATAAAAGTTTATACATATTTTGCTTTCAATAATCTACCTTGATGTAATTTTATTTATATTTTTATCTGTATATGTATATGTATTTTTATTATATATCAACAAATAAATTTAAACCAATTAGAGTGCAAATAAATAATAAACAAATAATTCATTTGAAAGATTCATGGTTATTCTTTTTTTAATATTTAAATTTTTCCATATTATATTTTTTTTTCAAATTTCCCAAATCGTTTTCATAAACCTCTCAATGAAATAAAAACTTAAACTTTTTAAATGTCGAATATAAATGATCATTGAATATTAATTTTATACAATTATTAACTTTTTTATAATCAAAGAGAAACAAACAAATTAATATAATATAAAATAAGTTGTTTTTTTGTTCTGTTTTTCTTTTATTTTTAGCCTGCTTTCGTTCTTTTTTTTTTCTTTTTTTTTTTTTTTTTTTTTTTTTTTTTTTTTTTTTTTTTTTTTTTTTTTTTTTTTTTTTTTTTTTTTTTTTTTTTTTTTTATAATTTTTTTATACGAACCTTTTAAACCCAAAACAAAATTAAAATCTAAACAAAGTTTTCCCATAATTGATGACTTCAAATTTTTCCTTAATGAAAATTCAGTCTATCAAAATTTGATCTCCATAAAACTTGCTGCAAAAACATGATAGTAATCAATATTAAAAAACTAAACCAAATAAAGTTGAATATGTGTGTATCTTTTCGCCAGATTTTCCGAACCATAAACCAAAAAAAAAAATAAAAAGAACATAAATATAAATATGTGTAAAATAAAAAAAAAAAAAAAAAAAAAAAGTAGAAAAAAAAAGCAACAGTCTTTTTTTTTTTCCTTTTTTTTCACATTTTGTTTCGTTTCATATAGTATAGTATCGTATTGTATCATTTCCTTTTATTTTTCTTAAAAAAAAAACCAACTCTTGAAACTTCTAAAAAATATTAGCAAACAAAAAACTAAAAAAAACATATACCCTTTGTAAACTTTATTTTTAAAAATTAATAAAATAAATAAATAAAATAAATAAATAAAATAAAAAAACAAAAGTCAAAAGTCAAAAAGAGAAAGAAAAAAATAAAGACAAAAAAAAATAAAACCGAAAATGTTTAAAACAAAGTTAACCCCATACAGATGTAGGCATTCCAAGAGATTTATTATTATTCCAAATCTTGGAAGACCAGCCGCCATTTTGATTATCATTTACATTATTAGATCTAGAGCCAATTGCACCGGTATGAAAAGAAGAAGGCAAAATTCTAGACCCAAAAGAAAGAGGAGCAGGGAAAGTTGTTGAAGAAGCGTTTGTCGATAAATTCGAAGGAGTTGAAAGATTAGATGCAACAGATGTGGATGAAGCAGAAGATGTAGTAGAAGCTGAACGATGAACACGTCCAATATTTTCAGCAGTAGATTGCAAATTAGAAGTAATTGCATTTTTATTATCTAAATTTTTATTTAAAGCATTGGAAACATCTGATTCAGAGGTAGGCATAGGCAAAGAAAAATTTTGAGAAATAGGAGTATGCAATGTAGAGGAAGAATTAAAAGAGGATGAATCATCGGCAGTTGTTTGTCTATTTAATGAAGAATTGCGATTATTGAATGAGAAAGAAGAATGACCTGAGAGATAAGGAGAGGAAGAATTTGAATGCGACGAAGAGGATGAATTATTATCCAAAAACTTTGATGAATACAATGACTTTGAATTTGAATCAGATAAAATAGAATCAAATGTGCTATTTTGTGCACCTTCAGAAGGGGATGTCAAAGATGGAGCTGAAGAAAGTAATCCAATATTTTTCTTATTGGAAAAAATATCAAATCTTGGTGAAGGGGCTTTTATAAAAGCGCCCTGAGCATCAGACTGTTGAAGTTGGTTTTGCTGCTGCTGTGGTTTAAGATGAAACCCAACGTTGTTATTTGAATTGGAATCATTAGGAATTGACTGTGAAAGTTGCAAGGGGGTAATATTTCTGTAAGGAAGTTGAGAAGAAATGAACTCAGGAGCAGGAGAGACTAAGGAAGTAGATAAAGAATTACTAGCAAGTGACAAAGAAGAAAAAGGGGCAGAGAAACTAGTATTATTCTGTGAGTTTAAAACAGAGGTGGGTTGTAGATGAGGAGAAGGAGAGCAATTAGAAAAAGAGGGAATCTGGGAAAGATGAGAATATTGTTGTTGACGAATATTAGAAGAAACTAAGCCATTACCATTTCCATTAAAATTTCCATTACCAGAGGAAGGCTGGTTTAAATTTTGATTAAAATTCTGTGATAAAGGTGGTTGAGATAAAGATTGGATAGGGCAATTCAAAGCAGAGTGAGGATTAAATAAAGTGTTTTTATGAGGATTGAATTGGATATTTGTGTTATTGTTTTTGATATTGTTGTTGTCGTTGCTACCATTGTTGTTGTTGTTGCTAACCGGTAACATTCCGGTAACAAGTCCGGAATAGGATTGAAGATTTTGAATTTGATGCTGGGGAATATTATTATTATTATTAATATGATTATGATGGTGCAACTGATGATGATGATGATGATTATTTTGATTGTGATTGTGATTAGTAGTATTATGATGAAAATGATTTGTTGTCAAATGATGAGGTGGAGCACCACGAGAAGTATAAGAATTAATTTTCCCAGATTTTGTAAAACTATCTAAAGCTTTTGAAACTTCGGCAAATTGAAAAGAAAAAGCATCTATTTCATCAGACAAGATTAATTTAGGATGCTTAGTATTAATCTCAATAATATTATTTTCAGGAATAATATCTGCACTTGTAGGAGTTGCACCTAAAGTTGAAAAGGTGGTATAAGAAGAATTAGGAGCATTGGAAGATAAAAAAGAAAAAGAGTCTATAATAGATGAATTAGACAAACTTGAGGTTGGAGAAGAGGGGACATTAATATTATTGTTATTATTATTGTTACTATTATTGTTGCTATTATTGTTAGAGTTAGATTCAGAATTAGTATTAATATCAGTATTGGTATTAGTAACATTAGTATTAACATTAGAATTAGCTGTGTTATAATTACTATCATTAACGCCATCAGAAATATTTTCTAATACATTATTTGAAGTTTGCTCTGGTATACATTTTGGAGAAATACTTAATTTTTCCCAGGCAGCAGTATTAGAACAACCAGAGTCTGTTTGTACTTGTTCTGAAAAAGACATAGTGATTTATTTTTTATTATTTTTATTTTTTATTATTTTTATTATTTTATTATTTTATTATTTTATTATTTTTATTTGATTTAATATTTTGTTAGTATTTAATTTATTATTTTAATTTATTAAAGTTTTTCCTCTTGTGCCGGAACCAATATGGAAAAACAAATAAAAAAAATAAAAATAAAAATAAATAATAAATAATAAAAAAATAAAAATAAATAATAAAAATAAATAATAAAAATAAATAATAAATTATAAATTACAATAAACAACAAATAATAAACAATAAATAATAAACAATAAATAATAATAAATGCTTATTTCCTTACAAAATAAATGAGATTTATTAAGAAAAACTTAGCGTTTTCTTTATTTTTATTTTTTATTTTTGCTTTTGTTTTCTTTATTTATTTGTTTTTAAATTTTACTCTACGTAATTACACCGTAAATATGACTATTATTAAATAATAAATAATCACTAGGGCTTTTTGTATATAGCAACTAATTAATTGACGTTGTATATAATAATATATTATGTATGCATATATATATATATACCACGCAAGTACACGTTTGCATATATCAATATTAATTGTGTATGCTATATAAAATACAACTTTTATTTATAATTTACTGTTTAAATAACAAAATAATATAAAATATTTTTCAGTTAGACTATTTTTTTAACGGAATTACTGGAAGCTGCATAGCAACACCTCATAACAACCTTGTAGGATAATAGTTTTACAATTTTGTTTGAATTCGTATAACTCCATTTTTATCTTAAAAGATTTGTTATATATATGATATTAGTAATAATTGAATATTTACAATGTTTTTCCTATTTTTTATTTTTCAACTTTTTCACTTTCTGTTCACTTTAATGACACTATGAATTCCTCGCCATAATAATTAATTATATAACGCATTATATATATTGTTCGTATTTAATTTACAGTATATACATAAAACCCTTAGCATTTGACTCAATCATGATTTTTTTTTTGCAGTAAAGCATAATCATTTACTAATAAAGCTATAAGTCGATAAGGGTTACAAATATTTTCTTGAACTGGTATGTAGCACGACACATTAAAGAGCTACATTCCATTATAAATTAATATTTTATTATTATTTCTTATTATTTTACTGTGAAAATTAAAGCTTAAATTTATATTATTAACATGATAATCAAGTAAAATCTATTTTATTATGTTAATAATATTATTTATATTTAAATACTTACCCATGCGTAGATAGTAGATATTAGCTTTTGTATGGAGAATGCTATTTAATTAAATATAACCAACCCTATCCTGATGATATATGTATTTTAATATAAATAAATAAATTAAAAATATAAAGATTATAATAAAACTATGCCTATTGTATCATGTTATTATAAGATATTCGTATACTATTATAATATACTATGTTAGATTTATGTGTATTGTGGTATGTAGATGAATTGGACTAATTTAGCTATAACTGTAACTATCTGATTAAATAAATAAACCAAACCATAACTATCTATTAATAAATAAATAGAATTCTAGTTAAATTGTAATTTATACATCTATTAATAAATAAATAGAATTCTAGTTAAATTGTAATTTGTACATCTATTTATAATTAAAGGTCTATTTCAGTATTATTTATTGCGTAATAAATATTTAACCAACTTTCACTTTGACGTCGTAGTTATACTATTTGTTAGCATGGATAGTCATCTACATTGTATCTACTTGGTTTACACTAGCACGTTGTTACTATTATACATATATAAATTACTTTTTGTACATCATTGTCGATCTTATTGTTTTTTTATATAAGCGTCAAAGATAAAATCATAAAAAAGATTATAAGTAACTAGTACCATATTTAT
This sequence comes from Ascobotryozyma americana, assembly GCA_030573245.1. NCBI lineage: Eukaryota > Fungi > Ascomycota > Trigonopsidomycetes > Trigonopsidales > Trigonopsidaceae > Ascobotryozyma > Ascobotryozyma americana. The sequence continues at coordinate 8,208 of JAJMCZ010000099.1, read as the reverse complement.
TCAATATATTATATTAATAAATATATTTAATATTTAATATTTAAAAAAAAAAAACTAATATAAAAAAATAAAATTAACTAAGAATTTAATCTGATTGCCATCAATCGATTATGGTTTTAGTGTCATAAACATCGTCATAGAATACCTCCAACAGATAGTTAAGAGATATTAGGGTTGAAAAAAAATAAGTTTTGAGCATTGTATTTATGACGAGCTCGATTCTTTAAAAATCGGTATTTCTATACTTATTTTAGCATAAAAATAATTAAAATTTATTTAAATTTAACTATCAAATAAAATTACACACGTTAATATGAATTTAAAAACTATTTAGATAAAATATTAAACTTGTAGACGAGATTAAAAATATTTGCTCGATATTCAAACTATTTGCTCGATATTAAAACTATTTGGTTATCTAGCCACCGTTTAGGGTTTTCAGTCTAAAAAGTGTGTTTACGACTAATTCGCTCGTTTCTGGCTCTCTACTGTATTTTATAAATCTGGCTACTATGAGACTACATACCTTCCCCATAGCAACTGATGGTATTTAATCCTGAAGAAAAGTCTAATATTATTATTGTGTATTGCTGCTTTTTATTGTAGTAATGATTTTATATTATTTATTCCAATTCTACAAGCATTAATCAATTGATTAAATGCTAATTGGATTTGGTAAATTGTGTTTAGTGCGTAGTATATAAGTGATATATTTTGATATTTAATATTACACAATTTTTATATTCTAATATAAAATTGAAATATACTGTAGCTAATAAGCATAAAAAAAATACAATAAATAAGAAAGAAAAAATAAATTACAAATAAACTATAAGTAAATAAACTATAAATAAACTACAAGCAAATAAATAGACGAGTAAACCAGTAAAACAAAAATAAACTGGATTAACAGCAATAATTCTCACAATAGCAAACATACTTATTTGTGTATTTCCATTTTCTATACCGTTCCTTCTGTTACTAGGGACTTTGATTGTAGAATAAAAATCCATTTTCATATAAGGTAGACTTTGTGAAATTGTATAATATCCAATAAAAGGCATACTCTATTATCACACATCAAATCTTGTCATCGATCAATTTCCCATGCAAAATTGTGATGAGGCCAGTGTACCCCAAAGTCAAAAGTAAAGAAGTAAAATGCCGGGTACAGTGTATTCACCGTAATTTACTGGAAATCTGGACCGTAATACGTGATAATATTTACAAAATCGTAGCAGCATGATTATCAAAATGTTAACAAGCATACTAACAAAACATGCTTAAAGTTTGTTTTTAAATAGAAGTTAAAATAGAAATGTATTAGATATTTCAGATGTTTCAGTTAAAAATAGATAAATAATATAAAGTCACGCTAGATGGTTTTTTGTTAGGAAAAATATTCAGAGGGAAAAATTACAAGTAATGTAGTCAGAAATAACAAAGTATGTTCGTAATTATAATGTAAGACAAACCCTAGCGGGTAGAATATTACCCTACTGACCATTTCTCACTGCACACTGGTTATACACCAAGGTCTTATATAGGGTGTGCAATAAGAGGGAGTCGATGGTATAAATAAATTTAAATTTATTACTTTAGTAAATAAATAGAATAGCAATTTTTATCAAGAGGATAGGTTGAGTAATTAATAAAAATTTATATATTATTCATCCTTTTTTTTTTTTTAAAAAAAAAAAAAAAAAAAAAAAAAAAAAAAAAAAATATGTCTTCCCTATTCGGATCGAATTCTGTAACTTCTTCATCTACAGTCAATACAGGACCAAACTCACTAGTAAATACCACAATTCCAGAACTAAAAGACGATAGAGAATTAGTTGGTCCTATAGATGATTCAATATCAGATCTTTCTTTTTCCTCGCAAGCAGATTTTTTAGCTGTTTCCTCTTGGGACAATAAAGTTCGTATTTACGAGGTTGCTCCAAATGGTGATTCACAAGGAAAAGCTTTATATGAACACCAAGGTCCGGTTTTATCTGTTCATTGGTCACCAGATGGCTCGAAAGTTGTCTCCGCAGGTTCTGATAAAGCTGCTCGTTTATTCGATTTGCAATCCGGTCAAGCTACGCAAATTGCTGCTCATGATGCTACAATATCTGGTGTTAGATTTGTAAATGCTGGCTCAGGAAATCAACCTTTAATTGCAACTGCTTCTTGGGATAAAACTCTTAAATATTGGGATTCTCGCCAACAAACCCCTATATCAACTGTTGCTCTTCCCGAAAGAGCTTATTCAATAGATAGCCAGCAATCGTTAATGGTTGTTGCAACCGCTGAAAGAAACATTTGTATTTTTAATCTTACAAATCCTGGCAGTATTTTTAAAACTATCGTTTCTCCTCTTAAATGGGGCACTCGTGTAATATCTTGTTATCCTCAGGGTACTGGGTATGCAGTAGGTTCGATAGAAGGGAGATGTGCAATACAATATATTGATGACCGTAATTTACCTAAATTAGATTTTTCTTTTAAATGTCATAGAAGTGCACCAACAACTGGTTCTCGACCGGAGGTAAGCATTTATGCTATAAATGCCATTTCTTTTCATCCACAATATGGGACATTCTCTACTGCAGGTTCTGATGGTACTTTTAACTTTTGGTATGTGTGTTTTTTATATTTTTTATTTTATCGTCTATTTATACTTTTAATATTAATAATTACATTCATTATATTCGTTGTTACTAATTACTCAATACAGGGATAAGGACTCTCGACACAGACTAAAAAATTATCCCCCGATAGGTGCAACCATATCAGCAACTACATTTAATAGAAATGGTACTATATATGCATATGCACTTTCTTATGACTGGTCGAAAGGCTATCAATTTAATAGACCAGATTATCCACATGTTGTTCGACTACATCCTACGAAAGAAGAAGAGGTGTGTTTTTTGATGTTTTTTGATGTTTTTTGATGTTTTTTTTTTTTTTTAAAAAAAAAAAAACAATTTTAATATGTCTACTAACATTAATTATAGATAAAACCACGAACAGCAGCAAGGAAAAGGTAGGTATATTTGGATATTTAATAAAGATATACATATTTTATTTTATTAGTAGAATAGAGGAAGTGCAAGAAATTGGTTTCACGTATAGCTGTCTATATTTTCTTATTTTAAATTTTGGTTATATTATTTTTTTCTTTCTATTTTTTTTTTTTTTTTTTTTTTTTTTTTTTTTTTTTTTTTTTTTTTTTTTTTTTTTTTTTTTTTTTTTTTTTTTTTTTTTTTTTTTTTTTTTTTTTTTTTTTATTTGTTTGTGTATTTATTTAATTTTACTAGTGTCAATTGTATAAATAGAAAATGTGTAGATGTAAAAGTATTCTTTTAATCACAAGTAATAGTAATATAATAAAAAGATTTATTTATAAAACGGTAACCATCTTCAATTAAAAGTAAACAACTGCTTCTTAATTAGTATTCGCGAATGTAAAATAAATAATTATTTTATTTTATTAAATTATTTATTCAATGTCTTTATTGAAATTATATAAACAAAATTCTGTTTTCATTTCAAAATCCACTTCGCCATATATAAATTTAGCAATTGAAGATTATCTTTTCAGAAGTCTTTCTCATCATCAAAGAAGACTTTTTCTTTATATAAATGAACCTTCCATAGTTATTGGTCGTAATCAAAATCCTTGGAGGGAATGCAATATACCAGCTATTTCCAGATTAAATAAAGTTGTTGAAAGTAGTAATAATAATAATGTAAAAAGTTTATTTAATTTGTTTCCATTTAGTTCAAAATATGGTGTAAATCTAGTTAGACGAAAATCAGGTGGTGGTACAGTTTATCATGATTTAGGTAATATTAATTTTTCATTTATTACTCCAAGGGAAGAATTTACAAGAGATTTTTATGCACATTTAGTAGCAGATGCACTTAATTCGTTATATTACGATAAGCATGATTTATTTAAAAATCAAACTTTTTCATCGAATATAAATACATTTCCATTAAATGTAAATGAGCGTCATGATATTGTATCAAAATCGGGTGAAAAGGTTTCTGGTTCTGCTTTTAAATTAACAAGAGAAAAATCTTATCATCATGGTACATTATTATTATTTGCTGATATTTCTCGTATTCGTTCATTATTAAAATCAAAATCAATTCATTCTGCTTCTCATTTAGGTGGCTTAATTATCGGCCGTGGTGTTGAAAGCGTACCTTCTCCAGTTATTAATCTTGGACTATCTACTGATACAGTTATCAAAAGTATAAGTGAGAAATTTTTAGAATATACGAATGGTACTAATACAGAAAATCAACATCTAAATCAAAATAAAAATATAAATCAAGATGAAAATAAAAAACTAATTCAATATATTCCTCATTTTGATGAGTATAACTTCACAAAAAAAAATTTACAAAATGTATTTGGAAATATTGAAGCTGCTAATACTATTTATGAAACTGCTATTTCTTTATGTAGCTGGGATTGGATATTTGGACAAACTCCGAAATTTACACACGAATTTGAAAATATTTCTCAAGAAGGTGGAAAGTTATCATTAACTGTGTCTTCAGGTAAACTTGAATCTTTACAGTATTTTGCAATAAATCCTTTACAAGATCTTTATCTTAAAAATATATTTTCTTTAATATTATTTAAAATAAATAATAATGAATACAATCAGAAGGATGAACCTGTGATAAAATATGATTCTCGTATATTACGCAATTATATTAAAGATGAATTTGTCATTGAAAGGCTGATAAAGGCCATAGATGGGATTGAAAAATCTCATTAATTATATTACATTTTTTTTTTTTTTAAAAAAAAAAAAAAAAAAAAATAGGCAAAATAGAATGTTTTTTTTTTTAGAAAAGTAATATGTGTTCAAATCCTTTGATTCAACTTTATCTCTCACAAGAATAATGTCTCATTTCGAACTTTCATCAAATAGTTTATAGACTTTTGAATTCGGTCTAACGCCTTAAGTTTATTAAAACTAGAATTTTCAATATGATTAACAATCATATTATCAAATAATTTTGTAAGTTTTAGATAGTTTTCTTCATTATTGCTACCCAGAAAATAAAGTATTAAAGAACAAACAATATCTAAAAGTATTTCTGATTTATCTCCAGACATTTCAATAATATATTCATCTACTATTACTTTTAAAATTTGGTTGATCCCAAAAACTGAAATTGAATATGGAATAAACATTGTATTATATAAAGGAGGTGGAGTTCCATTTGAATTTTGATTAGGTCCAATAAAAGCTAACGGGAAGCTAGATCTTAACGATTTATCAGCTTTATCAAATATATTAATCTTTTTTTCAATATCACTATAACCAAATGTCTGATTCTTTACCCCATTTTTCTTAAATTGAATATTATCTGAACCGTTCGATTTATGTATTGAAGAAGAGGGGATAATAGATTCAGACATAAATTCATTAAAAGGTTTATCATGGGAAGCATAAGACCAATTTTTCAATAATCGAATTTGGGATCTGATTGAATTGAATATATTTGAATTATCTTTTTCTGGCGGGGAAAATAGCTGAATTGATAAGTATGGTGAAATTTTATTCCTTATATCTTGAAAATTCACACCTGAATATCTTATATTTTTAATCGTCATTTCCTCAATAATATCGTATATCTTTTTTCCAAATAAACTTAGCACTATTTGGTGAAGTTTTCTAGTTTGTTCCGTAAGTAAATTTTCAGGAATAAGAACTAATGATTGAATTATTAGCATTGCATTATGACAATCTGTCATGTCAAACATTTGTGAAAGTAAAAATTTAAATCCACCGACAACTGTCGGTAATAAGAATGCTTGACAAAAATACTCTAAACCTCTATTGATAGTAATTATGTCTAGCAAATTTTTGTTTGCAGTAGAAAGAATTTGAGAAAAAACAGAAGGTATTAGCATAAATAAATAATGAATAGGCTTACTCCGGAGAAGCGCATCTGTGATTCCACCATTGGAACCAAATAAAGCTAAAATCCAAGATCCTAGCGAATTTGATTGCTCTGGTGTGCAAGAACTTAATGATATTACATCACAACCTGAAGCAATATACTTATAAACAAAGGAATCCGTAGCGGGAACAGGATGTGGATCATTTTCTTCAACATTTTTAATAGAGCTGAGAGAGTATCTGAAATTTAATAATAATAGAAATAACAATATGCTACCGAATTGAGTATACTTCTCACTAAAGTTTCCATAATCATCTTCATTTTGGTCATATTGCCAATTGTCAAGTAATGTAATTAAGTTAAACCAAATTTCTCGAGGATCATTTAATAAAACAAATATATCTAAAGAATCTATATTTGTTGCAAGACCTATGCAAAGATATTTTAATTTTGACATGTCTGATTTTTCTATACAATATTTAAATAGTCCAGCGATTGTTTCTGTATATATTGTTTGAATATTTAAATTTTCAAAATTCAATTTTATAAGTTTTTCTATTAATTCTTCATAATGAGAATTAGAATGAATGATTTGAGATATTAGCTCACTTGCAGCCAGAGATATATCCATATTCATATTAGAGTTATCTAAATTTAAAACACTCCCCAAAGAAAGAATTTGGCAAGTGGAGGAAAAATCAATCAAGTTAAGATTACTACAGGATTTTAAAAAATCATGGCGTAGATCCATATTAGTGCTTCCAAAAGAGGAAAAAATTTCATCTATTACTGCATCAGCATTATCTCCTGATAGACCTTCATCATTATTTTCTTTTTCCGAAAAAGTTTTTATTAAAGAAATGGTAGTTGAATCTAAAGCTTTTATAGGAAGAGTTATAGCGAATTCTAGGTCTATTTGATGAGTTGATTTATCAGTTTTTAAGATTTCTTGTATTATTAAAGGGAGTCTTGTTGTAATAAAAGTTTTCCAAAAGTTATTAGTTTTATCGTATTGACAAACTTGTGATAAGGAAACTGAAAGGCAATCAAAAGCAGTTTGAATTATATATGAAATTTGCTGTTCAGTTGAAGAACCAGGAAGTAATTGAAGAATTGCTGGAGTAATTTTTCCTCTTTGTATGTTGTATAGCTTAATAACGTGACTTTCTAACCATAAAAATCTGGAGACTCTTGTGGCATTTTTAGCAAAAGCAATAATATCTAAATTATTATACTTAGAATTTGGCAAAGTATCATTTGGCTTAGTAGTTGAGGAAAAAGAAGGACCACGAAATGGTAAAGATGATTTAGTTCTTGAAATATTCTGAGATGAAGGATGGCTTGGAAATAGAATATCTAATCTATGAGAATAATCAGGGTATTTATGTTTTAAAAATTGACTTAATTTTGAGAGAGAAGTATAGAAAAGAATTTTTCTTTGATCATTAAAAGCAGAATTAATTGAATCATAAAAAAAATGGTTTTTAGATAGAGCATAAAGAAAATTTGCTACAGACAAGGCTAAGTTTATAGAATCATCTTTTAATTCTTGTGAAGATGAATGGTCATTAAATATAGATAAGAATTTTGTGGATATTGAAGATATAAAAACAGTCAAGGTATCAACAACGGACCATATTTCAGTTTGTGAACGTGAATTCCAATTGGAGATATATTTTTCTAATGTTAAATAAAATGAACTGATAAAAATATTATAAATTCCATTTTTTTGTTTAATTTTTGAAACTTTTGGAACTTTTGAGATTTTATTAATGATAAATGATAATTCTAAAGGTGAATCAGGACAAGTTGCTAAATATGCAATATATTGGATATGTAAATTATCAATTCTTTCATTTAGAAATGGAGGAAATATAATATCATTACTTAATATTTGTTTATTTAATATTGATTGATTATTTTTTGATTTTTCTATAAAATCATTAAGAATGGATAGGAACTAGGTGTGCAAAGTTAGATGCTGTGTAATAGAAAAATGGAATAGTATAAAACAATTAATAATAAACTATATAATACCAAAAAAAAAAAAAAAAAAAAAAAAAAAAAAAAAAAAAAAAAAAAAAAAAAAAAAAAAAAAAAAAAAAAATAAATAAATAAATAAATAAATAAATAAATAAATACATACCTGTTGAGGAGGAATTCTTTTTCTAAGACAAAGTCTAAGCACTTCTGAAGTTGAAATAGGTTCCACATATACAGAAGAAGAATCCATTGGAAAAGCAACGCGCTAATAAAAAATTAGTATAAATTCCTGAATACCATGTA
>JAJMCZ010000098.1:0-51529 GCA_030573245.1 Ascobotryozyma americana | reverse complement strand
TTTTTTTTTTTTTTTTTTTTTTTTTTTTTTTTTTTTTTTTTTTTTTTTTTTTTTTTTTTTTTTTTTTTTTTTTTTTTTTTTTTTTTTTTTTTTTTTTTTTTTTTTTTTTTTTTTTTTTTTTTTTTTAAAAAAAAAAATTTGGCATATAATTTTTATTTTTATTTTTATTTTTTTTTTTGTTTATTTTTATTTTTTTTCGTTTTATTGTATTAAAACCATATTTTGAGTTTTAATAATATACTATCTAATTTTAAATGCTATATTTAGATTTTTTTTTGTAAAACTTTCATAAAATATATATACACAATAAGTCTTAAAACAAATATTAAATATAAAAATAAACCTCTCACACCTATTTAATAACCTATTTAATAAGGTGGAGGGAAATCTTCTGACGGATCATGAGGGTCAGGTACACCATTTGAAAAAAATGCTCTATGCATTTCTTTAACTGCATTTCTAAATCTTATTTGATCCTTAGGAGTCTTTTGATATTTTGTAATGTCACGTCCAAGCTTAGATGAAAGTTTTTCAGGTAATACTCCAAGTGCTTCTGCACGAGCTACTGCCATTGCATCAAGATAAAATTTAATTTCTCGATTACCTTCAACAAGTTCTACACGACACATTTGAGCATTATCTTTTAACCTGTTTTCAAGTTTTACTATACGAGTATAACCACCTTTTCGTTCACGATATCGGGGTGCAATAATATTCAAAATTTTAGGTACAATTCTATGTGGTGTATATACTTTTCTAACAATTATATTAAGTGCTTTTGGATATTTTTGTTGGCGAGGACTTATCCAAGGATATTCATTTCTTTTTGATGGCACAGATTGTTTCCGTTGATTTCTAATTTTCTCTAATTTACCCTTTAAATTATTAATCATAGTTTGAACATTAGTTATTTTATTTTCTCGACTCTTTATAAATGAATCTAAACTATTAAATTTTTCCTTTAAAGATTCTAATTGCGAATCATTTAATCTTTTGTCTTTATTATGTGTTTCTGTAGTATTAATAGAATTAGGTTTAATAAATTTTGAATCTATTATAGAAAGACTAGGTTCATTACGTTGATTCAATTCATAATTTAAAATGTTTCCAATAGATTTATATTTTGAAAACAATAAAGTAAGACTTTTCAATTTAGAATCTTTTAAATATTTAGCATGAGATATTTCTTTTTTAACAGAATCTATTTTTGGAGCGAATTCTCTATCTACTCTTATTTGTTCTTTTCTTCTTTTAGCCTCTAATTTATATAAAAATTCACCAGTTTGCGGATTAACAGCAGCACCATGTTGTCGTTTAGGAAGAATAGCATCACGAGGATATCTCATGTTTTGTGAAGCAGCTTTTTTAGCATGGGTTATTAATTTATCTGCATGTTGTTTCAATACTCTTGCTCTCATAGATGTAGTTGTAACTGCTTCATGATCAATCAGTGCTGTAATAAGTCCTCGAATTACAGATTTTCGACGGTGTTCCGTCCTGAATTGTTAGTTAATAAAAATATAATATAAAAAAACATCGATAATTTAAAACTTACATATGTAAAATCTTTCGAAGAACCATTTTTACAAGTAAATAAATAAGTCCCAAAATTAAAGAAAACAATTAATATTATATAGTTTTAATCTTCTATATTGTAATATTGCTAACAAATTTTGTCTATAAATTATTTAAACACTTAGCAACTTTTTACATTCATACATATTATAAAGTCAAAAAACCGTTTCTGTAAAAGGATTAGAAAAACAGAAAACAAAGAAAACCAAAAAATTTCTTGCCCATAGCAACGAATTATCAGAATTGGACTGGAAGAAATACATAATCATAAAAAAAAAAAAAAAAAAAAAAAAAAAAAAAAAAAAAAAAAAAAAAAAAAAAAAAAAAAAAAAAAAAAAAAAGAAAAAATAGTATGATGAAAGTTAATAAATTTATTAACAAGTTTTTAATAAATTTAGAATAAAAAAACTATAAATAATGAGTGTGGCTCAAATAGGAAGAGCTTTAAGACTTAGCGGTGTTGCTATTATTGGAATTAGTTTCTTTTTTATCACTCGCCCAATATTTTATGAAGATATTAAATTAAGTTGGAGAAAATCTCAAACTTTACATAGAGAAGAAAATGCTAGACAGATACGTATAAATGAAAAAGCTGAAGCAAGAAAGCGTCGACATGAAATGTTAAATGACAAAAATATAAATCAAAATCAAGAAGAATATGGAATGACTATTGATGTACCTTCAAATGGAATTGAACCTGTATCTGGTAAATCTGGATGGTCTTGGAAAAACCTATTGTGGAGGTGATACGATGATTTAAGAGGGTTATGTTTTTTATTTTATTCGTATCTTTTATTATGTATATGCTCTGTTTCTCTTTCTCTTTCTATTTCTATTTCTGGTTCTGTTTTTGTTTTTGTTTTTGTTTTTATTTGTATATATAGTTTAGTATTTATAAATCACAATGTGTGTTTAATTTGCATTTGAATTGATGTTTAGTTTTAAAATTTGTTGGCATCAAATCATAGTAAATCGTCTTAAATTATGTAAATCATGTAAATTGTTTAAATTAAAGTTATTATTGGCTTCATCAAACTCCTACTCCAATTACAATGCTTGCTCGAGTAACAGGATCTAGTAATGTTCCAGGAGTATCATAAACTAATGAATTTTCATAGGTTGCAATTAAAGAAGCTTGTGAAATTGGAATATTAGCTTCAGCTAAAGCAGATATACAATTAGAGTATCTTGCAATATTTTCTCGAACTTGGTTTGATATATTACTATCATTTAAATCTGAATAAATTGTCCAAGTAGATTCTTGTTCAAGTCTAGTAATTGAAGGAGAATTAGTATTACTTGCTGATGATTTTGAATTAATTATATGTTTAGAAAGCCAAATAAACCCATTTACTCCTAAAGTCATTTCAACAGATCCAGGTAAAGTAAATAAATGTGTTTTAGTACGAGAAACTAACCGAGCTGGAACTTTTACTAATAATCCATTCCTTAATTTACCATATCTTAAAGATCTAGTATGAAGTGCTGCAGCTCCATCTCCAACAAAAAGAGCTTGTACTTCCGCATTTAATAAATCCCCTTCTTTAAGTAACGAACGCATTTGTAATTCATCTGCTTCAGATTTGCGACGTAGCACTCCACCAGGAAGATTAATTGATCCGAGTTGTAAAACAGCAAGTTGTCTAGAACCTATATCAACTTTCCATCGTCTATGTGATACTTCAACTATTCTACCAATAATATGATCTCCTATAGCTGGCGTATATTTTCCAGATAATGGAACAACTGTTAACAATTTATTTACTCGAGAAATATATCCAACAACTGATGCATATGTAGCTGTTGAATATGCTGTAGAATATGTTCCATGTCCTCTCATCCATGTAGTTTCTTCTGTAACTACTTCACCTGGAGTTATAACAGTTGTATTATTTATTTTTCCTTCTTGTTCTATTTCTTTTTTTTTCTCTTTTTCAAATTCGTCCTCACTATCTATACTCATTCTACTATCAAATTCATCATCTTCACCTCTGTTTTTATATCCTTTTTCGGAAGGAACATAAAAATGTGAAGAAGGTTTTAAAATTGAAATAACAGAAGCCATTTTATTAGATTTTAATATAAATATACAAAGTACAATATATTTTAATTTTATAAACTTTATTATTACGTTACTTATATATATCTATCTATAATATATATCAGTTGTTTGTTTGTTACTAATTTATAACTACGCTTCTATTTTCTTAAAATTTACAGAAATATTAAATTGCAACCTACAAAAAAAACAAAAAAAAACAAACAAATACATCTACATACACGAAACTATTATTTTATTTAATAGAATTTATAATTTGTATATTAAATTAACCGTCAGCATAAAAATCTATTACAATTCAAAAAAAAAAAAACTTTCAATTGTTTTTCTTGTTTTCCCAATAAATTAAATTTAAATTAATTTAATTTATTTAAAAATTGGGGCCATCCCGGGTTTGATCCGGGGTCACCTGCAAATACGGTTGTCCGTTACTGAACGTTTCGCGCGCCCGAAGCAAGCATACTACCACTATACTAATGACCCTAAATTTTGGTTTTAAAGTTTAAAATGCATATAAATATATAAACTGACATCTTTACAAATTTATAACTTTTTATTAAAATGTTAATTTAAGTGTAATATAGGATATAAATATTGCATAATTGTATATATAAATAAATGTGAATAAATATAAATATACATATTAACACATGCACAAATAGATTTAAAATACAATCATGCAATAGTATAAAAATTTACGATCATGCCATAAAAAATATCTATGTATTCTAAATTCTAATATATATAAAATAGTATCCAAGAATAAATAATATATAAGTAAATAAATAAATACAAGTTATGTATATAAAAATCATTAAAAAAAGTTATTTGAAAATTACGGTATTATAAATATACAATTATCGTAAGTCAAGCCTCACTTTGGCTTAGCATATGCTCCCGCTGTTAATACACCGGGAAGTTCCTCGGATCCCATCTTAAGCATCGAACCAACAATAGCAGCTAAAGTACCAATAAATATAATTCCAAACCATAAAAATAAATTAAACGGAAGTGTATAATCAATCTTTGAGCAAAGTGGGCCAGCCCAATATATTGTACGACCTGTCTTGGCGTCTATTGTTGTCGAACAAGCACAAGCCCATGCCTCGATACTTTTCTGCGAAGACTGTGATTTTGAAATTAAAACACATTGACCATGTCCTTCAGAACAATTATCTGTGGCCGATTCACAACCCTCTTGAGAAGGATATGATTTCGATGCACCATATGGATAGAATAACTCATGTTCAGAAGACCTTTTAGATTTTTCTGAAAATTTCGAGCTATTAACAGAAAGATCAGGTATAAAATTTTCCTGATTCTCTTTTATTATTATTGCAATATCTGTATTAGCATAATTTGATGGAGAAGAAAAAATGGAATTCAATAAATCTATTGCAGCAGCAAAACCGGGATTATCTATTGTTTTTTGATTATTTCCTTTCTTATTAAAATTCAATTTATGAATTACAATTTTTGAAATATTGTCGGCATCACTTTCTTCTGATGCAACAGCAGCAGCACTAAAAACTGAAGTGAGAAATTCGCGAAACGACTTCTCAAAATGTTTGTCTTTTATATTTGAAATAAATTTTTTCACAAGAGAAGAATCTAAACCTGAATTTATCAATTTGTCCCACGAAAATATGTCATTTTGAAATTTATTTACTAAATATTTTTCTTCTGCCGCTTCAGAAACGTAGTTTGGAAGTGGTTCCAATTCCACAAATTTGTCCGAAAGCACTTATAAATTAGTAAGATAAACATTAAAAAATATATACAAATAGATAATATTTGAAGGAATAAAAATAAAAACAACATAAAAACAGTTAAAAATAAAATAAGTAATAAAACAGTTAATAATATTTTTTTTCTTCACATTAAACTACCACTTACAACTTGCATCATCTAATCCATTAACTTCTAATACAATTCTTTCTTTATCTAATTTTAAAAAAGGCTGATCAACAATAGGTTTGATATTAATCTGAACGAAGAAGAAGAAGAAAAAAAAAAATTAGTTAGAAAAGCAAATATATAAATAATCAGATATTTATAAAATTCAAATATAAAAATTACCTGAGATTCAAGTTTTAAAAACTTTGATACACCTATAAAATCTGCAAAAGCAAGGGAAAGTTCCTTAGGAGAGCTTAATTTATTAGGAGAACTATCTGAATAAATTGCTAACAAATCAGCATTCACTAGTTGAAAGCACAGAATAGCTTTTAAACATAAAATTAATCGAAGATACATGCTGAAATATATTTTATTATATAAAATATACCAAATATGTATACATGTATATATTTATATATATACGTATATATATAAAAAATATATGTATATTTATACAAAATCTATATAGTTAATTGTAAAAAACTAATTTGTACTTGCTATCTAAGAAAAGAAAAGTCAAAGTGAGAAGAAAGAGAGCAATCGGAATAGCAACCATCGTCATAACAACCACCATAATCATATGGCAGCGAATTAGCGAAATATATTGCTAAACTTGAAATAAAAGTGCCTGGCTATATTTATTTGTGCATTATAATTTATAAAATAGAGATATCAATAGCCCATTGATTGTGTATTACTTCTTATTTATTATTATTGTGTTTGTTTACGTAAATGATCTGAAATAGATAAACCTATTAGAAAAACGATAAGAAAGATGGAGTCTATTTAAATATACAAATATACAAATATTCAAGTGTTCAAATATAAATATATATACAAGCGTAGTTATAAATGATTAAAAATTAGAAATTAAAAATAAAATTCACGGTATTTTGACACATAGTATGCAAAGGCAAGAGTAGAAATCAAAGACATAGTAATAGGAACAGGTTTTTTAGTTTTAAATGCCCGTGGAATAGATGCGCCACCTAATAAAACAGATGCTCCAATAGCAGTCTCAAGACCCCAATCGGCATTTTTTTGTAAAAGATAACCTGCTGTACCATAAAGTATGCCAACAGTAAGTCCGCCAATCAAAGAAGGAATAGAACCCTTGCGACTATATATAAAAAGTGTTAATTCTGCATATAAAATAACATGATCTCAAAATAAGTCATTACTTACGAATAGGCTACAATGCCGCCTACAGAGGACAGAGCAGCTAATGTATATGCAGGATGTTCCTATTTTACATTGTTAGAAAGAAAACAAATTGATTGGTATTAAATTGAATAAATTAAATAAATTAAAAATAATATAGATTCAAATAATTAAGAAAACAAAAGAAAATCACAATATAAAACAAACAGCAATTTATACCATTATGATATTTAAGTCTATTTAGTGTTTGATATTTATATTTAATTATAGTATTTTTTATATATTGACTGTATATATTGATTGGATATGTGGAGATATTTGGTATACTTGAAACTAAATTGTATAAACGAAATTATGACGAAATAAATTACTGGTCTCGGTTGCTTAGACATTTAAATTTATAAACCGAAATTAAAGTGATTATATAATCTAAAACGAAAAAAACACAAGACTATTACAATAAGTTATTTACAAAACAAAACAAAACAAAACAGATTTGCCTATTACGAGCATTAATTTCCGTTATTTGATTGAATAATATACTAAATAAATAAATTATCAAATAAATAAATTAATAAATAAATTCATTTTTATACTGCCATTTTGTAATATATATATATATATATATACATATATAAAGTAAACTAATGCAAGTGTAAACACATAAAGAACTTCTCAATCTGTAACACTCTATTAAAAGTGATAAAACTCCCCAATAAGGAACATTAATCCACTGATATGGATTATATATAGAAAACTATTAAATCTTTAATTACTTATAAATACATATATACTCTATTTGAAAATCTAAAAAAAAATAATTTATATATATAAGCAGTACGCGTTGTGGTATATTATCAACAATCTCAACTGTATCCATAACAACCAGATAAATAAAGCTTTTTTCTTTTTATTTTATTTACATTTGTGTTTGTTTGCACATAGCTAAACGAGATATTGTGAACTGTGAAATTCATTAACCTAGGAATAAAGTGCTGATTAGCAACAAAAAAACGCACAATAATTAGAAAAACCAATAAAAAACATAAATTTTATACGTAATACATAGAATTCTTTAGGCTATATTTGAATATATAAAAATATTAAAAATTTATTTGGTGGAGTTTTTCTTATATACGGTTTTATCCTGCTTTTTTGCAAAAACTCTTATGTATTAAGAAGAATTTTTTCTTTTAAAACATAAAATTTCTTTGTTTAAAATGAGAAAAATGTCGGAATATGATTTGACAATTGAGACTAATAATGATAGTTCAAATGAATTTTACGCAGGAAGAACTTCACAACCAAGCGAACAACAGAATACTGAAAATATTGAAAATACTGAAAATACTGTAAATTCAAGTGATATTTTAAAATTGGAAACTTATCTATTTTCAATAATTTCAGCTATATTTTCTGCAGATATTAATTTAATTAAAAAATTAATAACAGTCTCCAATTCAAAAGATTCTGTTTATTCTTTATTGGTACAATTTGCTTCTAATCAATTTATAAAAACTTTATTTGCTTGTAAAATAAAACCAAATACCGAAAATCCTACTGTATGGGAGGATAATACTATTAATACCGCGAATCAAAATTTGACTTCTATTGAAAACTCTTCAATTGTGTATGAATATACTTTATCCTCTACTGTCAAATTAAATAATGAAACTATCGCAACTGTCGCCTTTATTAAACATTCAGATACCTTGGAATTTTCAGATCCATTAGAACAACAGATACAAATTATTGAATTCTCTTCTTTAATTAATTCGCATGAAATTTCTAAAGAATTTTCAATCTATAATACTGTTCAATCTTTTCTAAGAAGTGGGGTGATCCCTTATATAGATGCATTTACTAATTCACAACATGCTAATTCAATTTCAAATTCACAAAAAAATTTAAATTACATTGACACAAATAGAACAGGTTTACCCTCTTTAAAACAAAAATTTATTGAACTTGATTACTCATTAGGATATATGAAACAAAAATATAGTATTCCTGAATTATCCTTAAAATATCATGTTGTTATTCAAAAAGCTTTAGATGAAGCTAGGGAAAAAAATATCCATCCCTCGTTAGAACTTATTCCTAATGATCTTTTAACTGATAGTAGTTTTCTGAACTCATTGCAAAATAATGTAAATTCATGGATTAAATCAATACAAGCAATTACAAATATTGTGAAAGATCCACCAATGGGCTCTGCTAGGGATGAATTGAATTTTTGGATTAGTTTGGAAACTACAATGGATAGTGTAAAAAGTCAAATAAGATCAGATGGTGTATTATTAACATTAAACATTTTACAAAGTGCTAAACGATATCATGCAACTACCAGTTTTAATACTGATACTGGTCTGAAAGAAGCTTCTGACTTAGTTACTAGGTATAATTTATTGATTAAAGACTTTCCATTAGATGAACTTATATCAGCAACAACTTTAGAAGAAGTTGGCGAAGCAATAAAAGCAATTTTTTCTCATTTAATACGCAAAATAAAAATATCCCCGTATCCTGTTAGTCGTGCTTTATTATTTGTTGAATCTCTTTCTTATGAATTTGATTCAAAACTTCATGAAATTATACATGGAAAATCATTAATGTTTTTAGAATATAATAAATTTAAATTTATTATTGATCAGGCTTTTATTACATTTAATACCTGGGATTCTCAAGTGCGGGAGTTTATAAGCACTGCTCGAGAAGTCACTCGAAAAAGATCAGAAAAATTTATTCCAATAAAAATAAAAACTCATCATGATATATCTAAAGAAAGACTAAGCTATTTATCTAGATTCAGAAGTAATCATGAGCAGCTTCAACTAACTTTAGAAGATGTACTAAATAAGACAAAGAAAAGAAAAGCCTTTAAATCTTCATTTTATGACTCTAAAACCCATAGAGAACAGATTGAAAATATCCAGGATATTCTTAAAGAAATATATACTGCATATGACTCTTTAAAGGATGTAGATGTTTTTGATATTTCACCAGCTGGAACAGAACAATGGGTAAATGCCGAAACTTCCTATAATGAACATACAAACCGGGCAGAGACTTCTATAATAATTCAAATTCGAGATCAGCTTTCAGTTGTACAATCTTCTGAGGATATGTTTAAATTATTTTCGAGGTATAATGCTTTGTTGGTTAGACCAAAAGTCAGAGCTGCAGTACATGAATATCAGCAAAGACTTTTGAAGCAAGTACGTAATGATCTTTTAAAACTATATTCTGATTTTAATTTGCAATATGCAAACTTGGATGAGTATTCAATGGCTTCTTTAGCTGATATTACCCCAATATCTGGGGCAATAATTTGGGCGAAACAAATGAATAATCAGTTAAGCACCTATATGAAGCGAGTAGAAGATATATTAGGTGAGGAATGGCAAAATCATGTAGAGGGACAAAAATTAGAATCTATATGCAATACGTTGAAGTTAAAGCTTAATCCAAGAAAAATTTTTGATGAATGGCTTGAAGATATTAGATCACGTAAGCTTGCCATTTATGGAACTCTTTTTACTGTAGCGCGATCTCGAGGTTCACATGCAAATTTAACGCTACGCATAAATTTTAACCCGAAGCTTATTTCTCTTTTTAAAGAAGTTCGTAATTTGCAGTGTCTTTATTTCTCGGTTCCTCATTCCATTATCAATTTATCTCGTGATACAAGAACTGTATATCCATTTGCTACTGTGCTGAATGATGCTTTAAACTTATATTCTGTATGTTTATTTGAATTTGAAAACTTAAATGAGGACAAAATATTATTATATGGTAACAATAACGAAATTCATTCTTTACTTTTTAGTAGTGCATCTCTTAGATGGGAATATTTTTTACACCAATTTAATATGAAGTCTTTTGTTCGTGACGAAGATTCGTCTTCACCGATTGGATCTAGACAAAAGAGGTTTGCGGATGATTTTTGTAAAAAGGTTATTCTTTTCAGAAGCAGAATAAAGCTCGTAAAAGAATGTTGTGAGAAGATTTCAGAACAAATAAGATTGCTGAAATCTTGCCCGTTTTCGTTTGATGATTTTAGTTTACATTTAAAGAGAATACAAAAGCATGTTGTAGCTTTTGATTCCAACTCTTGCTCCAACATTGACGTGTGGTTGTTTTCTTTAAACAAGCAAATACAAAACATATTAACTAATAGATTAATTATAATGCTTCGCACTTGGTTAGAGAATTTTATTGAAGGTTCTTTGAAAGATGAAAATATTACTGAAGTTTTTGATATTTTTTCAGAAGCTAATGAATTTTTTACTGTTTCAGCCGTAAATGTTCCTATAATAAATTTTGAAATTATTATGCAAAACCAGATTTTATCATACTCTCCTCCCATAGAAAATGCTTACTCATTATTGATTAATGATTCTTCTAAAATTATAGATCAGGTTTCCAAATTAAAAAAAATATACCGTCCGTTACAACAAAGTGTGTTTTCTAATGAAGAGCACATTGATAAACTATATGACATACCAAGGCCTGTTGAGCAAGTTTTAATTTGCATTCAACAACAGATAAACAAAAGAATGTCTCAAGTTTCAGACTATTTAAAAAGTTGGTTAAGATTTCAAGCATTATGGGACTTAGATGTTGACAATTTATTTTCTATAATGGGATCAAACTTGCAGAAATGGTTAAAATTACTACATGAAGTTCGCATTTCCAGATTAATGTTTGATACAAGCAAGTCTTCTTCCAAGTTTGGCAAGTGTGTGATTGATTATAACCACGTCCAGTCACGAATAATTTCCAAGTATGATTATTGGCAAACAGAACTTATTAGAAAATTTGCACTTGAATTATATTCTCAGTTTTTTAAATTTGTGAAAGAAGTCAAAAAAGAACGAACAAATATAGAGAACACAGTATTTAGTATTACAGACAACAAAAAGGCATTAAATTTTATTTCCTCAATAGAAATTTGTTCAAAATTATTAAATGGATGGAAGGCGAAAATAGATGACTTTAAATTAAGTCACAATTTTTTAATCAAATCAAGATATAAGTTTCCAGAAAAATGGATATTTTATGATCAAATATATTCTGAATGGGAATCCTTAAACGAAATTTATACACGAAAAGCTAATTTAATCAATCAACATTTAAATGCTCTTCAATTATTAATTACAGACGAAGCAAAGAAAGTTAATGATAGCTATAAATCACTTATTTATAAATGGGATGAAAATAAGCCCGTTTCTGGTAGCATGTCTTACAATGATGTAATGAATATTTTGTCAGAATTTTTGGATCAAATTAACTTTTTAAAAAATACAGTGGAATTAATTAGGAATGCCGAAAGTGCATTACGAATAAGCTCGCATGAGGTTGTGTCTTTTGACAAAATAACCAAAGAGGTTGAAGAATTTAAGAGTTTGTGGAATTATCTTTCTTCTGCATCAAAAAGTATTAGTGAGCTAAGGGATCTTTCATGGGATCTTGTTAATCCACGCGTAACTCGTCAAAAATTGCAAGATACCTTAGAAAGCTTGAGAAATATTCCTTCATCTTATAGAAATCACTCAGCGTTTATTCAGATGCAGACGTCTATAAAGTTTCTTTTAAAAATTAATCATTTTATAAGTGATTTAAAGGCAAATGATTTTAAGGATAGACACTGGCGCTCGTTATTCACTCAACTGCAAACTGGTGAATTTATTTCTACATCTTCTTTTACATTAGGGTATGTTTGGGATTTCATTAAATTAAATAATGAAGATATTATTAAAGAAGTAATCAAAAAGGCGCAAGGAGAGGCAGTGTTGGAGTTACACATTAAGAAAATTAAAGATTTTTGGAGTAGTTATACAATAGAACTTGTTAATTTTCAAAACAAATGTCAAATTATAAGAGGATGGGAAGACATTTTTGCTAAATGTGATGATGACTTAGATTCTTTGAATACAATGAAGTCTTCACATTATTATAAAATATTTAGCTCAGAAGCCGAGTTTTGGATAGAGAAACTGGCTGCTATACGTGATTTATTTAATCTGTGGATGGAAGTTCAACGTCAATGGGTATATTTAGAAGGAATATTTAATAATAATATGGAAATACAGAACTTACTTCCTCTTGATTTTTCTCGCTTTCAGAACATTAATAAAGATTTTTATTCACTTTTGAATAAAGTTTATAAATCTCCTTTAATCATCGATGTAGTTTTGATGCCTGGTATTTACAAGTTAGTTCACAGATTGTCTGATTTGTTATTAAAAACTAGAAAAGCATTAAGTGATTATTTAGAAAGAGAACGAGCATTATTTCCTCGGTTTTATTTTATTGGAGATGATGAACTATTAGAGATAATAGGAAATTCTAATGATATTTCTGTCATTCAAAAGCATTTTAAAAAATTGTTTACCGGGGTTACTAAATTCGAACAGAATAATGAAAATGACATAATAAAAGTTTTTTCTGATGCAGGAGATAGCATTGCTCTTCATGTTCCTGTTGCTATTCATAACAAAAGTATTTGTAAATGGATCAGCTTTTTTGAGAAAACCTTATACAAAAGTATGGCTTTATTAGTTGAACCCTCTCTTGCTCAGTATAAAAATTTAATTAAGCAAGAAGTTTTGAATAAGTCTAGCTTTTTAGAATGGATTAAAAGTTATCCTTCACAGATTCTTATTTTAGTATCACAAATATTCTGGACTGATGCTGTTGAGAGAAATCTTTTTGATATTACTGAACTGAAATTAATAAAGGATACTTTGAGCAAAGTTCTTAATTTATTAACGAAATTAGTTTTAAATAGTATTGCTGAAATTGAACGAAAAAAAATTGAATGTCTTATTACGGAATTGGTACATCAAAGTAAAATTGTTACTGAAATAATTAATGAGAATAGTTGTGCAGCTAAAACATGGTTTTTTACCTTAAAGTTTCATTATTCAAATTTATCTAACAACTCTAATTCTAAAGTAGTGGTTGCAAAAATTGGTTTAGCATCTTTCCCTTATGGTTATGAATTTTTAGGGTTTAAGGAACGGTTAGTTAGGACCCCGTTAACTGATGATTGCTATTTCGCATTATCTCAAGCTTTAAATTTTCATTTAGGTGGTTCTCCATATGGTCCAGCTGGCACAGGAAAAACTGAAACAGTCAAATCTTTAGGAAGTCAAATAGGTAGAATAGTTTTAGTTTTTAACTGCGATGATCGTTTTGATTTCAAATCTATGGGTAGAATACTATCTGGTATTTGCCAGCTAGGTGCTTGGGGTTGTTTTGATGAATTTAATAGACTTGAGGAAAAAACTTTAAGTGCTGTTTCTTCTCAAATTGAAACAATTCAGAGAAACATATCTGGTTATCATAATTCTCAATTGATAGATATATGTGGTAGATCTACCAAGGTTAATTCAGATACTGGTATTTTTGTTACTTTGAATCCTTCGTATGCCGGAAGGTCAAGTTTACCTCATAATATAAAGAAACTTTTTAGAAGTTTCTGCATGAAGTCTGCTGATACAGAATTAATTACTGAAGTAATGCTTTATTCCCAAGGATTTACTACCGCTAAGATTTTGGCGGAAAAAATTGTACCTTTTTTCAATCATCTATTTAATGATTGCTCGAAGCAGCAACATTATGATTTTGGTTTGAGAACCATAAAAAGCACTTTAATTAGAGCGGGTAATATAAGTAGAGAGTATCCTGAAAAGAATGTAACCGACTCCTCTGAGATTTTGTATATTGTTAAAAGTCTTAAGGATATGGTTTTGCCAAAGCTAATAAAAAAAGACTCTGAAATATTTTCTTCACTTTTACTTTTGTATTTTAATGAAATTCAATATGAAAGTGAAGAGAGCCTGTCTCTTGCTAAAGTGCTTGACTCTGTAATACATGAAAAGGGATTATCAAAATCTGATGATTTTCTTACAAAAATTATTCAATTATATACAATATTACAAAGTAATCATGGTGTAATTTTAATTGGTGACTCGGGTGTGGGAAAGTCTACTTCACTTGACGTTTTGAGCAGCGCGATAAAGAGTTTAAAACAGATTGATACTGTTGTATACCGTATAGATGGAAAGTGTTTGTCCAAAGAGAGTCTTTTTGGATATCTAGATTTAACTACTCGTGAATGGACTGATGGATTATTTACTGCTCTAATAAGAGAAATAGCGGAAAATCTTCGTGGACAATCTCATAAAAATTATTGGATTATATTTGATGGGGATATTGATCCTGAATGGGTAGAGAACTTAAATAGCGTATTAGACGATAATAAGCTCCTTACCCTTCCTAATGGAGAAAGACTGGAACTACCAATCAATGTTAAAATAATTTTTGAAGTTGTTGACTTGAAAAAAGCTACTTTGGCTACGATTAGTAGATGTGGCATTATCTACATGGATTCTGACTCAGTATCAGCTTCTATGATTTCAAATCATTACATTTTTATTTTAAAGGCACAATTGGAAACGTATTATAACGAGGATTCTTTTGAGAATATTTCATTGAAAAAGTTACCTATGTTATTTTCAGAAACCATTTATTTATTTTTAAAAAGTAAATGCATTACTGTCGCCATAGACCAAGCAAGCCAGTATTCTCACATAATGGAATTTTCAGAAAAGCGTGGGTTACGGACTTTTTTTTCTCTTTTAAAGCAAACATTTTCGAAGATTCTGGAATATTTCTCTAATAATAATTTAACATTTTCGGAAAATCATATATTGATTTTAATAAAAAGGAATATTCTTATTAATATGGTAATTGGGTTCATGGGTGACTCAGATACTAAGTCTCAAACAAGTTTTGGAAATTTTTTATCTCAATTAGATTATTTTCAAAATACTGATGGTAATCGTCTTGATTCTATCGTTGAATATGATGTTAATTTATTAAATGGAGAATGGGTGCCGTGGAGCTCTAAAGTTCCAAAAATTACTCTTGATTCACAGCAGATTAATAGTTCTAATACTGTAATTCCAACATCTGAAACAGTTCGTATAGAGCATATACTTTCATCACTACTATCTGAGAAGATTCCATTAATCTTATGTGGACCCCCAGGATCTGGTAAGACAATGTCTTTACTAAATGCTTTAAGAAGGTTCCCTAATATTCTTTTAGTATGCTTGAATTTCTCTAATGATACAACTTATGATTTATTAATTAGAAGTTTAGAGCAGCATTGTGAATATAGACAAACCTTAAACGGTACAATATTAACTCCAGTTAACGATGACGCTTGGGTAGTATTGTTTTGTGATGAAATTAACTTGCCTGCTCAAGATAAGTATGGATCTCAACCTATTATGGGCTTTTTAAGACAACTAGTTGAACGGAATGGATTTTGGCGTATTTCAGATATGAAATGGGTATCTTTAAACAGAATACAATTTGTTGGTGCTTGTAATCCTGCTAGTGAAGTCGGGCGTACTTCTATTCCTTTAAGGTTTCTTAATAAAATTGCTGTGTTGTATGTTGACTACCCAGCTATTAAATCTTTGAATAGAATTTATTATACTCTTAATGAAGCTGCTTTAAAATGTGTTCCATCATTGAAGGGATACGCTAACTTAATAAGTGATTCTATGATTGATGCATATGTGAAAATTCGCGAGCATTTAACATCTGATATTATGCAACATTATATATTTAGTCCGCGGGAGCTAACCAGATGGGTCAAAGGGCTATATGAGGTATTTAGACAAAATGATTCTTTAGATTTGGAAACAGTACTAAGTTTATGGATCTATGAAGGACTCCGCTTATTTGGCGATAGATTGGTTACTCGTTCTGAATATACATGGACAAAAAATGTTTTAGTACAAACATTACAAGAAAAGTTTTTAAATATTGATACTGAGAAAATTATTAGTGAACCTATTTTTTTCTCTAATTGGTTAACAAATGCTTATAAACGTGTTGATTTAAACAAGCTTATTGACTTATTAAATGCACGAGTTTCGGTTTTTTGCGAAGAAGAATTTGATGTACCTTTTTACTTAAGTGAAGACTTTGTTGATCATGCTTTAAGAATAGACCGAGTGTTTAAACAACCACAAGGTCATATGGTTTTAATTGGAACAAGTGGTAGTGGAAGAAAATCTCTTGCACGGTTTGTTGCTTGGATGAATGGCTTAACAGTAGTAAATTTGGTTTGCCATAATGATTACCATTTAACAGAATTTGAAGCTGACTTAAGAAATATTTTACGAGGGGTTAGTTACGAGGACAAAAAAACTTGTGTTGTTTTAGATGAAACAAGTATCTTAAGACCTGGATTTCTGGAACGCATTAATGTCCTTTTAGCAAACGCGGAGGTTCCTGGATTGTTTGAAGGTGATGAATTAACTTCTTTAATTTCGCTATGTAGAGAAAAAGCACAAAATGAAGGGATTATAGTTGATTCTATTGAAGAGTTTCACAATTGGTTTACTAGACAAATTATAAAGAATTTTCATGTCATTATTACAATTAACTCTTCTAACAGCAGTTTGCCTAATAAGGTTATTTCATCTGCTTTGTTCAATCGTTGTGTTATGGATTGGATGGGTGATTGGACATGTGAAACAATGTATGAAATTGCAACGAAACTGTCTTCTAATTTCAATTTAACGAATACATCGTATTCCTCTCCTCCCTCTATACCGCTGTCTTCTGATAAACTCAGTAAACCATTAAAATATTTCGATGCAATTATAAATGCATCTGTTCTTATGCATCAATCTGCGAAGAATGTTGCTGATAAGTTTGGTGATATTAATAAAGTTCTCTTACTTATTTCTCCAAGGCAATATCTTGATTTTATTCGTATTTTTGGTGAAATTTATAGTAACAAGAGAACTGAGCTTGAAAATGAGCAAATTCATTTAAATACTGGGTTAGATAAATTAAAGCTCACGGTTTTAAAAGTGAAAGAACTAAGAGCAAGCTTTTCAGAAAAACAAGGTTTATTAGAAATAAAGACTAAAGAAGCAAACGATACCTTGCAAAGCATGATATCGCAACAAAATGAAG
Source organism: Ascobotryozyma americana (assembly GCA_030573245.1). NCBI lineage: Eukaryota > Fungi > Ascomycota > Trigonopsidomycetes > Trigonopsidales > Trigonopsidaceae > Ascobotryozyma > Ascobotryozyma americana. Next base: position 33,822 of record JAJMCZ010000098.1, on the reverse strand, counting down.
CTGAACAGAAAAAAGCTGCCTCATATGAAATTCAGTCTGCTTTAGTGCAACAAGAAAAAAATATTTCTACTAGAAGGGAAATTGTTTATAATGATCTTGCGAAAGCCCAACCCGCAGTTTTAGATGCACAAAAAAGTGTCAGTGAAATTAAAAAACAACATTTAACCGAAATACGTTCTATGACAAATCCACCCGAAGCTGTTAAGCTTACTATTGAGTCTGTTTGTACATTACTAGGATATAATGTAGATTCATGGAAATCTATACAAAGTGTGATAAGAAAGGATGATTTTATTCCTAGTATAGTGAATTTTGAGAGCACCCAAAGTATTTCTAAGTCATTACAAATAAAAATGCATGAAAAATATTTTGATAACCCACACTATACCTTTGAAATAGTAAATAGGGCTAGCAAAGCTTGTGGGCCTTTATTGAAATGGGTTGTAGCACAAGTAAATTATCTAGACATTCTGGAAAGAGTTGAACCTTTAAGATCAGAAGTCGAAGCGCTTGAATCTGAAACGACTAAAACAAGGGCACGAGCCAAAGCTACAGAGGAAATGATTAACGAATTGCAGGAAATAATAGAGGAATCTAAAAAAAATTATGCCTCAATTATAACGCAGTTACAGGATATGAAGCAAGAAATGAGTATGATATCCAAAAAAGTGGATAGAAGTATTAATCTTATCGAGTCACTGTCGTCAGAAAGGCATAGATGGAATGAAGAATCAAAACAATATATGAAACAGATACAATATATTGTAGGAGATTCTTTGCTTTCAGCCGCTACAATTAGTTATGGAGGGGGATATGACCAACATTTTAGAAGCGAGTTGATTAATTCTTGGAAGGAAATCTTGTTTCAATCTGCAATAGATTTTTCACGTAATAAGAGTTGTATTCATTATTTGAGTTCTAATGACGATAGGCTGAAATGGACACGACTTGGATTAACCGACGACAGCCAAAGTTTGGAAAATGTCATTATAATTAATCACTCTATTCGATATCCATTGATAATAGATCCTTCTGGGGATTTTCTGGAATTTATTTCAAACTATCACAAAGCCCCTAAGCTTCTTATAACAAGTTTTTACGACTCATCTGTCGCGAAACATTTAGAAAGTGCATTGAGGTTTGGCACCCCAATTTTAATCCAAAATGCAGAAAAACTTAATCCAATTATATATCCCATATTAAATAAAGAATATACAAGAACTGGCGGAAGAACTCTTGTTAATATAAATGGTCAGAAGGTTGATGTTTCTCTAGGATTTAAATTATATCTTATTACTAGAGACGCATCAATTGAAGTTACAGATGAAACATATAGCAGGGTCAACGTAGTTAGCTTTACCATGACAAAGCATACATTGAAGATGTTATCTATTAACAAAATTCTACAAAATGAAGTCCCGGATATATACAATAAAAAAATTGAAATTACAAATCTTGAAAGTGAGTATAGGGTATCTATTAGAAATTTAGAAATCAAACTTCTTCAAGCTTTGAATCAAACAGAAGGAAATATTCTCGATGATGATAATTTAATACAGACTTTAGAATTACTTAAGACGGAAGTGAAAGAAACAGAAAGTAAACTAGAGAAAGTTGATGAAGTGAACTCCAGTATTGAAATGGTAACGAAAATTTATTTACCAATTTCTGCAATATGCTTAAATGTTATTAGTATACTTGAGGCACTCCCATTTCTTAATAAGTTTTATCAGTTTTCTGTAGAATTTATTCTTGAAATTATCGACTATGTTTTGATTAAGTCAAAATCTGAAATTGTTTTAAATGAAGAAGAAAAAATGGTGAATATAAGAAATCTTTTGTTGAGTACTTTTTTCAGTAGAATTTCTTATGGTCTCAAAACAGAGGACAGATTTGTATTGTCTGTTTTATTTTTACGATTTTTTTATTCATCTACTCATCTTAAGCTTCTTAATAATATTATTAATCATAATGGTACTATGTCACAGGACGAGATTGAAAGTATATTAACGCAGGCAGCGCCAAATGGAACTAAATTTGAATATGAAATTAAAGAAATTGAAACCTCTTCAAATCCAGAAGCATCAATTAGACTAATAAATTCTCACTTTGACGAAAATGAGACGCAGGGAAACATAAAACAAAAAGAAGAAAAAGCTGAGATAACTAAATTGTTTGGAAAATTAATGTTAATGAAAAATTTTAGACTTGATAGGATTGAATTTATATTATCATCGTTTTGTAGAACGTTTTTAGGTTCGGACGCAACCTTATACGGATCTTGTATAGACTTAGGTAAGGTTGCAGATGAGGTAAAGCCAAATACGCCGATTGCTTTATGTTCTGAGACGGGTATTGATCTTGGTCATTTGGTTGAGGAAGCATCTTTTAGGAAAAAAATAGGATTACAAACTGTTTCAATGGGAGCTGAGGAAACATTCACTTTGGCGGAAAAGTATATTCTGGAGGCTTCATTATCTGGAACTTGGGTGTTATTGAAAAATATTCATCTAGTACCTTCCTGGATAGAAAAATTAGAACAGAAAATTTATTTGATGAAACCAAATGCGAGCTTTAGATTATTCTATAGCACTGCGATCGTTAATTTAATATCTAATAATTTTTTGAAGTCATCCAGAATATTGATGTTTGAACCATCTATAGGCATTAAATCATCTCTAAGATTTCTTTATTCTGCCATTTCTTCTGACGAAGCATCGCTTGCACCGTTTTCTACAAAACGGTTGACGTTTTTGTTAGCTTGGCTACATGGATTTATACAGGAACGACAACGTTATTTTCCGGTTCAATGGAATAATGAATACGATATTGATGAATCTGATTTTACTTATGGAAAGAAAATCATAACAAATTGGTTTCGCTTATATTATAAAGAAGGGAAAGGGCATTTGGACTTTGACAATTCTAATTTACCATTTGGTGTTTTACGAACGGCAATATCAGTTTGTGTTTATTGCTGTAAAGTGGATGATTTAAAGGATCGTGTTGTAGTTGATGAAATGATAAAGTATTTGTTTTCATTTAATAATTTTACACGGGAATTTTCATTATGTCAGAGAGAGGATTCTCGGATGGATTGCTATATTGTTCCTGAATGTAGCAGTTTTGAAAGCTTCCAAGAATGGATGGAGGATTTACCTGAAGTGGAAAGTTCAAAAGTTTTGAATCTTGATGTAAATGATGAAAAAAGATTGAGTGAAGTCCAAGGAAAGGAAATCTTTAATAAATCTGCCAAGATGATTAGTTCATACGATTTGATTTAGGAATTAGGGATTAATGATAATAATACGAAGATATAGAAGAAATAATATGATAATGTAATTCAAAATATAAAATACTAGATAACTAGTTATAATGTAACTTTTAAGACAAAGTATGATAATAAATAAAATTAAGTTTTTATTTTAAAACTAAACCACAAATTACATATAATACATCTGCTTAAAGCAATTCTGAATAACTAAAAAAACACTAAGTACAGATAATTTACAATTTTATAATCCAAATATATTCTTAAAAGTGAGTCTAGTTGTAATGCTAATAAGTAAATACTCTAACCAGAAGTCATATAGAACATTACAAGCCTTAAATCTAAAGTTAAAGACTAAGCATAAGACTATTCAAAAGTTAGGTAATATCCTAATAATTAAGAAAGTAGATCCTATTTTAACTCTATTTGCTAAGAATATTAAACTCCGTAGCGGATTTAAGCTAGATTCCCAGGCGATTAAAACTTATAGTCTAGAACAATGGATAATTTATACAAGTTTGTTAATTAAGTAAGTAATACAATATACAGACATAAAAGAACTATTATGGTCATTTTAATTTAAGTTCATAAGTAAGAGTGTTTACATTTAAGAAGGTGAGAAGTTTTGATTCTTTATTATAGGGATATGATTCAATAAGTTTAAAATTAAAACTTCTAAATAGTTTAATTGCAGGCTTTTCCAAACTAAAACATTTAACTTGAATAGATTTATAGTTTAATTTTGACACATCTTTAATAAGCTTAGATAATAGATCTTTGCCAAGACCAGTTTTTCTATATCTATGTAATATAGTAAAATAATTTATAGAAATTAAATGTGATTTTTTATTTTTTTGTGAACTTATTACACCAACAATTTCCCCATTGAATTCCACTACTGTTGTAGTAATATCAGTACCATATAAAGGAATAAAATCTTTTGGATTTGACATAAATTTTGTTGCAATAGGAATAAAAGTTTCAGTAAATCTTGAAGAAAACGAAAGAAATGCAATTGTAATTCCTGGAAGATAAATAATTAAATTTCCTATATTATTCATAAAACCAATATTATAATACACATATAAAATGAATGATACACATAAAAAATAGACTGATAAGTATGGTAATGAAAATATAATTCGTCTATTTGCAATATTTCTTCTTTGTGCATATCCGTCAGCAATTAATTTTCTTGTTGATATATAGTCATCACCAGTCAATATTCTAAATGATAATTTTTTTTCTTGTTCCGTAGGATTTTCTGTTTCCATTTTGTAGCAAAATATGTGTATAATTTAGATATATATGTATATATTTATATAAAACAAGAATCCTATACGAAATTCTTTAACTACGTATAATCAAGATTGGCAAAGCGAGTTCCTATAGCTAGCTATCATACAAGGTTAATTGCTTCAAAATTACTTCAAAATTACTTTAAAAATCACTTTACAAAACAAAAATAAAAAGTACATGCATGTATATAAAAATATTTATAAAATCTACTAGAGTTTCTTAACCTCAGCTTATCGCTACTTTGTAAATGTCCAAACTAATATTCAATTTGTTAGGAACATTTAGCCAATAAAACGAATGGATTGGGATCACGTGTTGGGATATTAATATTTGAATTTCTACTATTCTATAAAAAACAAATAATGAATAAATATTTATTAGTAATTTTATAATATATATTTATCAGCATAGTAGTTGAATATTGGTCTCTATATGATTATGATAACCTTATTATATTTACAAAGTACAGTTAAGACAGTTTTTAACATACGTATATACTAAGTACACCCTAACCCTTTGCTTATAAGTTATAACTTATAAAGTATTCATTGAATATTTATTAATTAGTAGAATTTAATTTTAAATAAATGTACTTTATAATGAAAAATAATGAAGAATAATAAAATGAAATGAATTTATTTTTATTTGTTTATAATATAGAGTTAAAAAAGCAACAATTAATTTAATTAGGTACTAAAATTTTTTTTTTTTTGACTATTATGATAAAATTTAGTTTTAATGCTGGTAAAAATTCAAAAGGAAAATCAAAATCAAATGGAAAAACAAATGGGAAAACTTCAAATGGATCCAAAACGGTTGCGAAAATATTTAAAGAAACAACAATAGATGAAGAAAAAGATATCAATAATGAATTTATTTATACAGAAGATGAATCTTTAAGTGTTTATGAAGCAGGTTCAGATAAAAAAAAAAAAAGATTAATACTGATTCCGAATGTTAGTAATGATTTTTGGAAAAAACGTTTAATTTATAAAAATCTACAAGAAAATGAAAAGAATTTAGAATCAACTAAATCTTCTGGAAAATTAAAATATGGATTGAATCTAATGAATGACGAAAATTTTAAAAATGATATGAATAAAAATAATGAAGGTTTGAATAATTTAAATGAAAATGAAAAGTCTAAGAGTAGTCCTATAATAAATTTACAAAAAGGGTTATTAAATACAACAGGTGATGACAAAAGTGAAACCGATGTAAAAGAAGAAGAAGAGGAGGAAGGAAAAAATTTATTTAATACAGTTCCTGTAGAGGATTTTGGTGCGGCAATAATGCGTGGTATGGGATATGAAAGTGAAAGCGAAAGTGGAAGTGATTATGATAATAATGATAGTAATAAAGATGTAAAAGGAAAAGGAAAGAAAAATATAAAAAGAAAAAAAAAGGAATTTAACGACGTTGCATCTATAATAAAACCACATCCCGCAATGCTTGGATTAGGAGCAACACCTAATGATTTAAAAATACAAGCGGAGATTGATGGAACGTCTAATAGTAAACACCCTATGAAAAATAAAATATATATCCCTCTTAAAAGGAAATAATTTTTTAAACTATTATATAATTTCGTAATATTACATTATTATATAAATAATGGAGTTTTCTTCATTCCATAATCGTTAAATAATATTCAACATATACTAAAATGAAAATAAAATATAACAAAAATACACAAATGACGAAATAAATATAAATAAATACAAATAGATATAAATATATACAAATAAAAATAAAAAAAAAAAACTTTAAAACAATAAATAATGAAACAATAAACAATACAACCCATTAACGGAAATATTACTATAAACAAAAACCCTGATGACGAAAATATTACCATATATAAACCCAAATAAAGACAACAATGAAAAAAAAAATTTATCTCTTTAAAAAGTTCTTATTTAAATGATCTCCACATATAAACTTGACATATTCTTCTACAAGTATACCTAGCGTAATTAAAGCAGTTTCGTCTAAAAATCTAAACCTAGTATGAAATCCTTTAATCCACTTCCCTGTGCTTTCATCTATATAATTCTCTGACCAAAAAAAAGAGCAATAATAATGTAAAGCATCTATTAATTCAGAATTAGGTAAATCAGGACTCTCTACATATTCAATTCTATTTGGTGCATTCTTAAACCGAGTTAAAACTTCATCCGGAGGCAATGCTTTTAATGACCTTATATTGATATTATTTGGAAGAACTGAAATTTTTTTAAGTCCTTCATAATTAACTCTTTTTGCTATACAATCGTATAATGAAATTTGTGCCAATGGAAGTGATTTTTGATTAGATAATGATGGCTTTGAAGAAGAATGTGCTCTTTTTTTTGACCTTTTAGGTTTGTCTATTTCAAATTCAGTATCATCTAAATCTAAATCATTACCATTTTCAGTACTTAAGTTTTCTAGATCCTTATTCATATTTTTATTTATTGAAATTTCAATTTTCTTAATAAAAGAACTTATCAAACTTTCAATAATAAAGACAGTGATTGAAACCTTTAATTAAACGTACATCTCTATGAATACCGTTGTGTGGCAACAGTATTCATAATTATTTTACCCTGTCAACTAGTTTGGTTTTAGTATTTATAATAGACATTTCTATTTATTGTTCAGGATATATATACTATTCAAATAATTATTTCCTTTTGTTTTATAGCTTTGTATATAAAATTTATAATTAAACATTATAACTCTGGCATGAAATTTTATATTTTGCTGTGTATGTAGTGTTGCAGGCGAGCAATTTTGCCTAGGGACGAGCTGGGTCTGGCCTTTAGCCCATTTTTGAAGGGGCGAGGCCCAGAGGTTAGACTACATGTTGATTAGTCATCGAGTCTATATTTTCCGTTATATTTCTTAAAACTAGTAATTTAGACAGATAGATAATATATATTATTAAGTTATTATACATATATAAACAATAAATAAATACATATATAAGTAATATGGGTACGAACTTAAACGAGAATCTCTATTTTCCAATATAGTTTACTGGTTACCCTACCTTCAATTATCGTCCCCTTTGCTTTTCTCTCTAAGGCCGAGACCACAAGGCGAGACCCGGATTCGTCACCCACAACATTAGAAATAACTAATATATATCAAACTTTATATTCTGAATCATGGATTATAAAATGAGCTTATCGATCCCAATAAACTTATATTATTTTTATAGAACAATTCTTCAACAATCCCATTTACTATATATATATATATATATATATATATATTATTACATACGAAAAGTCTTAATTTAAATATTAATAATACATTAGTATTCGAGTAAATTTCTTGTAAATGCAACAGGAAAAGTGGTGGTTTAGCAGAATTAATGTTTAAGAAACAATTTTAAATATAAAAATGAATGAACAAGAATAAAGCGGATCAAAATTAAAACTCTTACAACAAATCCTCGATTAAAAACAGACTATTTCACAGATGCTGTATTATTTTAAAAATTAGTTGCTGTTTTAAGAAATTAATGCCACAGTTTTGAAATATAGGTACAACCCTTAATGATTTTTAACTTCATATATATAAGCATTTTTTTAATAAACTTTTTTTATTAAGTATACTATTTTGGCATGCACTCGCTAAAACTCTAACACAAATCAAAGAATCTTTCTTATCATATAAGTCAATTTAAGAGATTTTTTTATTGGTCCTTTGAAGTATTTTAAGAAACCGGCCCATAGTGGCGTTGTGATGTAATAAACAAAACCCAGAAGAATTTAATTAATACTTTAGCAAAGAAGCTTCTGGTATAACAACGGCATGTTGTCATAACAACTACATGTTGTCACAACAACATGGTATTGTCCTGACAAGCATCTGCGCACTAATATTTTCCAATAATAAAATAGCTATAGCTAATTAAAAAGATTCTAACTAGGTTATTACGGAAGTAACTCATAGAATTCTTGTGTATGAAGTAGTGTTGCGGGCGAGCCGGGTCTCGCCTTTTGGTCCATTTTAGAAAAGGCAAGGCCACATATTGATTAGTCATCACATATATATTTTCTGTTATATTTCGTAAAGCAAACTTTTATTTACTTGGTAATTTGTCACTTACCCTGCTCCGGAGATTTTGTTTCTATATATTTGTCATTACGTTGATCAAGGCTTGCATATTTTGTTTAAACCAGTTAGTTTTACATATTTACCGTAGTGGGCAAGGAAATGGGACAGCGTTACAGGATTGAAAATGGAATGTGAAGATTAGTGCAGCAACGAGACATTGGAATTTCCCCTAGCTATTTTTAAAGAATTTCAATAAAACAATTTATATAATAATTTTGTCAGCATTCTTTTCCACAATTTTACATTCTTTTGCCTAAAAAGGCAGTGGAATGTGGCTTTCCCTTTTCCGTATCTGTCCCATTTCCTTATCTACTATGGTACCATAGTTATTTCAGAAATAGGACGACCACATTCCTTGCCTATTAAGGTAATAAATTGTAAATTTATAAGCATTCCTTTTTCATTCGGGTAATAATATAGTTACTTTGTAATCTATTTATAAGCATCTTGTACAAATAAGATAATTTTTGGAATGTATATATTGCTAGTCATATTGTATAATAGATTATGTAATCGTGTTTTTCATTTTATAAATTATTTTTATAGTTTTAGTACAGCTTATGAAATAAATGCTTGGTTAGAAATAAATATATCTAAAAATATATTGGCTATAAATTACATAGACTAATCTAATTGTTTACATTTTTTTGTTTTGTTTTGTGTCTTTTCTAAAAATTAATAAACATTCTTAGATCGCTTACTATTTTAAGTAATTATTTAAATAGGAAATAAACATGTCAATTAAAACTTTCAGTTGTTGCAGTAACGTTACATTCCATTCCAAAAATTATTTCATTATTTGGACAGCGTCCCATTTTTAGGGTTACTTTGTGAATCACGGTGAGTTCGGTAAGTACGGAAGAAATTTTCAAAGCAGGGTAAAAACAAAACTATATTTTCTGATTATATAAGTCTAACTTGGAAATAGTCGAATAATCAAATATATAATCTGTATTAATCCAGTTATTGTAATATCTTATTGTGTTAATAAACTGCATCAAATGAATAAATGTATAAATGAATAATAAATAATATATTATGGACTTAGTAGGGTATAATAGTGAGGAAGATAGTGAAGAAGATATTAAAAGTAACATTAATAACTCAACTACAATAAAACAATCTTCATCATCCAATTATGAAAGCACTTATTTAGATGATGGTGAAAATACAAATGATAATGACAAAACTAAATACAAAACTAATGAAGTTACTCAAAATATAATTAATTCAATGGCCCAAAGAGAAGAAATTAGATATTTATCAATGCCAGATATTAACGTGAACAGTGAGATTGAAAAACTAGTGAATTCAAATAATACGAATACATTGTCCCAAATAACAATAAATAAATTAAATCAGTTAAATGAATTGACAAAAAATAAAAATTTAAATTTTAATGATCACTTGCAATCACTTGAATCGTTTTTAAATCCTCAAATGTTTAATATATTAACTGATTATTTAGATATTAATGAATATGGCACAAACTTTTCTAATGATATCTTTAATCCTGAAAATCTTCCTGAGGAAGCTTTTGTTAAGGCTATTATGACTACGCAAAAACAATTGATGTCTTCTAAATTAGGTTATCCTGCTAAAAAGTAACTGCTTAGGTAAGGTTTTATTTATTCAAATTCTATTTTTTTACTTTTTTTTGTTTTTTTCTTCCCATTATTTGATTAACTTTTATATATATAAAAAAAAAGATCTAAAAAAGAATAAAATAAAATAAAAAATTTTTTGTATTTGTAGTAGCGACAATAATAACTACAGGATAATCCACTAATTTAAATGAATTAGTAAAGTCTTTTTCCGAGCTATCAAAATGAAAAAGATTTTGATAGCTCGGAAAAAGATTTCACTAGTTCATTTAAATTAGTGGATTATCCTGTAGTTATTATTGTCGCTACTACAAATGCATATAAAAATAAGAATAAAATAAAATAAATAAATAAGTAAATAAATAGTTCTATTGTATATATAAATAATCAAAAATAACGAGACATAAATTATTTGTATCATAAAACAGTAATTAAAAATAGATTAAAACTCTTAATAATAGAAAAACAACTATACTAAAAAATTAACAATATAAAATCTAAATAAATTAATAATATTAAAATATGGATTTTATAGTATATGGTCATTAAAATAACAAGTCATTAAGAAATTCATTTATATTTTCAGGCAATAGTACCTAAGCTGAGTAGAAATATTTGCGCAGCTAATTGTAGAGACCATAATCCAACTTTTTTTATCCTCCGTGAGCGCGCTTCTGCATCTGTAGCACTTCTAGCAAATGCATCATAAACTTCCGCAGAAATATCGTCCATTAAGCCGCAATCAAATATTGACCAAGAACCATCAAATTCTTTAAGAAATTTGACTACACGACAATTTATTGGTATGTAAGAATCATGAGCATTAATATAAGCAACAATTGGCCTTATCATTGCATTATTAATATAACTAAGATCATTTGTAAATAATGGTACCACAGCCCGTACATTATTAAGTTGCACCCGAAGATCCATTATTATATATTTGTTATTGGCATTACTGCAGTTATTGTTTTTATAACTATTATTTTTAGACATATGATGATCAATATCCCCATCATCAGGTTGAATTATATAGTTATTAAAGAAAGAAGATAGTTGATTATTCGACTCATTACTGGCGCTTAATGATAAGTCTGATAAATTCATCTTTGTAAAAGAAACATCATTTGGATCATTAATAGTTGAATTTGAAAGAGCGTTTTTACTAAAATCATTCCCTTTTGTTTTTTCTAAATGCAAACCAGTATGACCAACACGATTTTGTATATTCTTTTCACATCGTTCAATAATATCTAATACTAGATTAGAAAAATTTGTATTTTCCATTTCAGAAGGGAGATATAAATCTGCTGAGATATCTACATTTCCATCAGCGATCCAAGAAAACGGGCCAGACGTGATACCTCTATTAAGGTGATCAATACTTACACCATCAATTCTGCATCTATTGACCTTTTTCCAAGCTGAGTCATTAGAATTAGAATTTGTTTCACCAGTCAATAGTGATTGTCTTGAATGAATAGTAAATAAGGAATTGTCGTATGAACCAGATATATGGTTTGCACTTAGTAAATCATAAAATAGCCATTGTTTTCGAAGTCTAGGAAGTTCACATGTAAAAATACTTACATTAAAAGGACGAAACCCATTAGGTTGGTATAAAGTTACAAGAGAATCTTCCAAAATAAAATTGTCAATCTCAAAGTCGCCAGTATTATGTGAATGTCTATATGTTCTTGGATCTACTTCTGGATCCCATTTGACATGAGTACGATCAACTACTCCTCTAAGACCTTTAATTTCAACATTCTCTAAAATCCCTCGACCATTCATCCATTTTTGGAAAGAAAGGGTGACATTTATAGAGTCTACTGACAAATCAAATTGTGTATAATTACCATCATCAATCTCAATATGTTGTTTCTTATCCGTATTATTTGAATCGTCATTTTCTTCATCTAAATGCGAACTAGTATTAGGTATTGTTTTAAGAATATTTTCTTGATTTCCTGTTTCAGAATTAGAACTTAAGATATTAGTAAAGTCATTATTTTTTATTGCAGCAGCTGCATTAGCAACAGCTACAGATCTAGAACCTTTTGATACTCTTCTTTGTACAGCACCAGGACGACGCGATAAAAAAACGTTTTTGAATTGTATTGAGCCATCACGCCATTTGGGTACAATTGCACTTTCAAAGACCACAACCGTTCCAGTTTCTTTTGTGAGATAATTACCAACATATTCAGCTATTTGTTCTTGAGCAAATACTGTATTTAACATTAAAATTAATAAAGATGCAAAAGTTGTTGTTCCTAGTAAGATCCACAAAACATTTCCAACCAGAAACCAGGAAGCGATTGCACTTACATCATCTGCATTAAATGGGCGAATTTGACGCATTAATAGCCATTTTATTCTTATTTTTAAACGCTTAAAAACGTTTTTTTCATTTGCAAGAAGTTTGTAAAGTTCTCTTCGTCTATCAGGAGGAGAGTTGTGATGAGATTTTGAAATTGATTTTTTATGAGCAGTTGGCTCTAATTTTAAGTTATTTGTCAAATTTTCTATATTTATGTTAGAAAGTGAATCATCGGAAAAAGACTTTACTTTAGGTTTTGCATCTGAGTTTGATTGTGAATTATATGTATATTGGTTGGATGAAGAGGTATGGAAGCATCTTTGGTATTTGAGTTTTGAAGAAAACAATGAAGTCGAAAGTTTTCTATTTGCAAGTTTCGAAGTCGATGAAAAGGAGTTGGGATGAGGGTGTACAACTTCAAAAGAAGAATGTTTTTGAATTGTTTCTGATTTTACATCTACACAAGCAAATGCAAGCAGTCCAAAAGCTTTATGTGTATTTTTTCTGTGATTTTTTTTGTTATTATAATTAGCATTACTTAAATTATTGTTGTTAAAACAAATATTATTGATTATTTTAGTATTGTTAATTATTTTACTACTAGTATTATTAATTCGAGCAAAACACATGGTCCTGAATAAACTGGAAGCAAAGCCATTTATTAGTGTAGAATAGGTATGGGGAAAAAATAGACTTGTATTTAATTTGTATTTAACAGTTCCTCTAATTTGGCATTTTTTTGCCGAATGAGGCAATAAAAGCATTGTTGCTTTTGCCATATAGACAATAATAGTAAAAAAATAAAAATATGAAAATAAGAAAATATGGAATTTTTTTCGTTTTTCGTTTTTTTTTATTTTTATTTTTATTTTTTTCCTATTTCTTCAAAAAGTACTATTAATAAAAAGACCCAATAAATAAAACAATCCCAAAAATTCCATGTTTTCACACTATAGGGGAAAAAAACTTCTGTATAGTAATAAAAATAATAAATAAAAGCATATATTAAAAAACGTTAAAATTTTTTGTTTGTTAGCAATACATAATAAAATAAATACCTAGAATAATCTGAAAAATATTTTCAGCAGTTATTTAAAAATCCAATAAAATAAAAAACTCACGCAATGCAAAAACACTTTTGCCACTTTTGATTTTATTGATTTACTTTCTATGTTTTTTTATATTTTAAGTATTTTATTATTTTATTATTTTATTTATTTATGAAAGTACTATGTCAAATTTTACTTGTTAGGAGTCCTATCTGTATTATATACGATAGAACCTGAGTTTGGTCTTTCGAGATGAAATTTAAAATACAAAATTTTGCCCAGCAACGTATTGAAAGGGTCTGCCTTCGAGACCATAACGTTGTTAAGGTGATTTATATTGACGTTAAGTAATGATTGTGTAAAGAAAGGCATTGCACAAGCGGTTATTATGTATTTGTTTAAAACATAGGTCTATCCCTAACCATCCCACTATTCAAACTTAGCTTATAACCAAGTCCTTAAAAAAAAAAAAGGGAACCAGTCGCTATTAAAAATTAAATAATTATTGTAAATAGTATTATCTTGTAAATTTATAAAATTGCAACATTAGAAAAGCAATTATATATATAAAAATAAAAGTATTAGTGGTTTAATAACACCAAGTGACATTATATTTTTAAATTTTAATATAATAAATTAATATATATATTTTTAAGTATTTACATTCATATATTCACATCAAGTAAAAACACACGTTGTGTCTCGTTTTGTATGAAAGTATTTAATCCTAAATATTTTCCTCATAGCTATCTTATATTTGGGAATAGTATCTCTAAAATTAATATTAGATTGAATAATTCATTGCTTTTATTAGGACATTCTGTACCTTTTAGATTGTCAAATTTTTTGCCTGTTTTAAAACAATCATATTGTAGGAAAATGTCTTCTGGAAACGTTGATGTGGTTAAAAATGCCAATGATCATCCTGTTAAAGATAATGTAAATGATAAAAAAAAAAAAAAAAAATCACAAGAAAATGCTCATCAATACAATTTAAAAGTACCAAAAGGTACTAAAGATTGGTTTGGAAAAGATATGGTTCTTCGGTCAGCTATATTTGATACAATTGTAGATGTATTTAAAAGACATGGTGGTGTCACATTAGATACACCAGCTTTTGAGTTGAAGGAAATTCTTGCTGGAAAATATGGAGAAGATTCAAAACTTATTTATGATTTAAAAGATCAAGGTGGTGAAATATGTTCATTAAGATATGATCTTACAGTACCTTTTGCAAGGTTTTTGGCAATGAACCCTACAATAACTCCAATTAAAAGATATCATTTAGCTAAAGTATATAGGCGTGATCAACCAGCAATGTCTAAAGGTAGAATGAGAGAATTTTATCAATGTGATTTTGATATAGCTGGCTCTTATGAATCCATGATACCTGATGCAGAAATTTTAAATATTTGTATTGAAACTTTTACAAAACTTGGAATAAATGATTTCCATGGAAAAATTAATCACAGAAAAATTTTAGACGGAATTTTTCAAGTAGCTGGTGTTCCTTTAATCGATGTACGTAGAATTTCAAGTGCTGTAGATAAATTAGATAAATTACCTTGGGAAGATGTTAAAAAAGAAATGGTTGTTGAAAAAGGTTTAGATGAAAAAGTAGCTGATAAAATTGGTACTTATGTAAAAATTAAGGGTGATGGTTTCAAAGTATTAGAAATACTTAAAAATGATAAAGACATCATGGCGAATCAAAGTGCCGCTGAAGGAATTTTTGAAATGGAAAACTTGTTAAATTATACTCAAGTTTATGGCATAAATAATAAACTAGTGCTTGATATGTCATTGGCTAGAGGATTAGATTATTACACTGGTTTGATTTATGAATTTGTAGTTGCTTCATCGGCCCCTCCTTCTATTTCAACATTAACAATTTCTGATAATAAAGATAAAAAAAAAGAAAATAGCAAAAACAAGACAAAGGACATATACATTGATAATGATGATAATTCAGAAAATGTTGGTGTTGGTTCAATAGCTGCTGGAGGCAGATATGATAATTTGGTTGGAATGTTTGCTTCAAACAAGAAAAATGGTCAAATCCCATGTGTTGGTATATCATTTGGAGTGGAAAGAATTTTTTCTATTATAAAAGCCTCATCAGACTATAATCGTATTAGATTTTCCTACACAGATGTTTATGTAATGGCATTTGGCGGTGGTAAAGAATGGACTGGTTTTTTACCTGAACGTATGAAAATTGCAAAACTACTTTGGGATTCAAATATAAAGGCTGAATTTTTATATAAATCTAAGCCTAAGCCTCGACAACAATTCGATGCAGCAGATAAAAATGGTGCCCCATTTGCGGTTATTTTAGGACAAGAAGAATATGAGAATGGTATTGTGAAAGTTAAAGAACTAAACCAAGGAGAATCTTCAAACGATGGGGTGGATATTAAAATTGAAAATCTTGTTGATTATTTACGAAAGAAAATTGTCCACCATGGTACTTCTTCAGACTTACTTGAAAGCCTTAAACTGTAAGATTTTTTTCTTAAAAGTATTTATTATATGCCATATATTTTTCTTTCTTTCTTTCTCTTAAAAAAAGTTTAATTATTAATTGAAATTTTGTATATAATTACTTGATAAATCGTTTATGGGGTAGAAGTTATACATGATAATAAGCATAATATTTCTGTATTTTGAAATACATATATATATATATATATATAAACTATAGTGCTTTTTTTTTTTTTTTTTTTTTTTTTTTTTTTTTTTTTATTTTATATTTTAAAAAAATATTATAATAAAAAATTTTATAAAAAAAAAAAAAAAAAAAAAAACTTACAAGAAGCAATTAAATATATATATCTTCCCCCTTTCCTCCCGGATATAAGAAAGAATTGTTTAAAAATAAATAAAAATTAAACACATTATATAGATATGGTTGCTCCTACTGCTAGAAAGCTTGAAACTACTGGGGAATTATTAATAAATAATAATAAGGATAAAAATGAAACTGATGAAATATTAATAGATGCATTATCTTCATCTTCTGCTATGGTATCAAATGTTAATAAAAAAGATAATAGCGAAATGCATATAGATATAGATGGAAAGCCCAAATTTTCAGAAATAAATACAAGTATACGGACGGTTAAACCACAATCTAGAAAAATACCAGTTCCTCCACATAGAATGACACCATTGAAACTTTCATGGACAAAAATATATCATCCATTAGTTGAACATCTAAAATTACAAGTTAGGATGAACTTAAAATCCAAAACAGTAGAAATAAGAACTTGTAAATCTACAACAGATTTAGGTGCAATACAAAAAGGTGCAGATTTTATAAAAGCGTTTACTCTTGGATTTGATGTTGACGATGCTATAGCTTTGTTGAGACTTGATGATTTATATATTGAAACTTTTGAAATAAAAGATGTAAAAACCCTTCACGGAGAACATTTAGCTAGAGCAATTGGTCGTATAGCTGGAAAGGATGGAAAGACCAAATTTGCGATAGAAAATGCTACAAAGACCAGAGTAGTTTTAGCTGATTCAAAAATTCATATTATGGGTGCTTTCCAAAATATTAGAATGGCAAGAGAAGCTGTTGTAAGTCTCATTCTTGGTAGTCCCCCAGGAAAGGTTTATGGGAGCTTACGGATTATTTCTTCACGATTAAAGGAAAGATTTTAATTTTTATATTTAATTTATGTTTTATTTATTATTTTAAATATGTATATTTTATATTCTGTTTTCAGTTTTTTTTTGTGCTTTTAAGTTTTTGTTTTTTTGTTTTATTATGTTAAGCTTGTTTTTTTTTTTTTTTGTTTTTTTTTTGTTTAGTCAACTGGGTTTTGTTTCTTTCTGTGATTCAAGTGTCAATTGTTTTGTATTTTTTTATAAGAAGGAAAATTTAAATTATTTTAGTATTATAATTATTATAGAGGAAAAATGAATTAATATATTAAAAAGTCCTACTTACATAAATATATACACAAAACTTTTCAAAAAGCAAAAGAAAACAAAATTAACACTTTACACAAAAATTTCTAATATAATTTAAATAACCCACCAATATTCTATCCATAGCATTTAAAATAAAATTAGAAAAAAAAAATCCAAGTAACGCTAACCAACGACACTCAGTTCTAATGATATAGTATTAAAGATCATCATTGATGTTTTCTATTTCAACTTGATATCCAAGTTTTTCAAATTCAAGTTTGGTTTCAGAGGAAGAAGCAGGGTTACAAGATATAAACACATCTGATTGTCTGTGTTTATATAGAGGCATGGTAAATTTTTCTAAAGCTCGTAAAACTTCTTTCTTGGTCACTTTATCAACTTTTGCCAAGAAGTTTTCTTTGTAGTTAGATCCTACATTCTTCAAAACTTGATTAATAAATGACGAAAATGCGGCTGAAAAATAATTATTTTCTGTAAAAGCAACTTGAGCCACAATACTGCTTTTAGCACCTTGGAGTAATACATCCTCAAGTTCAACTTTGTCATTTACATAATCATTCACAATTTTCCTGCAAACCGAAAACGCTTTAGGTGCATCAGATGCACGATACAAGTCAAAAACCAAAAGACCAGAATCTGTCATTCTGGTGAAAGAATTACCATAAGCCAGCCCAGACCCTCTTACATTACGCCAGAACGGGCCTTCGACTGCATCTAAATATTCTATTCCAACAGCAAGAGCGGGTAATAAAGGATCGAGGAAATTAGAAGGTCCTTTAGAAACTGAATATAAATATGAAGATGTTGTGGCGGGAGTTGTAACTATAAAACATTTACCTCCAATAGATTTACCCTCATGGCTTAAATAGTCAATACCTCTAGGCACCTTTGAAAGACTTGTATTTGGTAAGGTATTAGCATACTTAGACCATGCTGAAACAGGCTTTTCTATATTAGAAATATTACCAGAAACAAGAATTCGAATATTACCAGTAGTAAATAAACTATCGCGAAGTGACTTTATGTGATCAATCACTGAAAAATCATTGGACTTTATTTCATCTTTAACCTTATTTAGCAAAACTTCTTGATTGGCAAAATTAAGAGCACTCCAAGCACTATTATCACTGCTAAGCGTTCTTATTAATTTTGAGTATGCAATATAAGCACCATTACGTTTAGATTCTGGAATTCCAGCTAGTAATTTCTCTACTGTAACTTTAATGCGTTCTTTGCTACAATGGCTTTTACATGTCAATTTCATAATCAAATCAATTGCTGCAGCATATTTTTCAGGAACAACTTCCAATTTAATCGTAATCATTTGTTGAAAGGAGCCACTAATTCCCTGAAAGATCGAGTTTGAAACAGTATCATGCTTTATAAGACGAACGACATCTTCATATGGTAAAATATCACCATTTTCAAGTTTTACAGGAGTATCAAAAAACATATTTATCAAAAGATCCAAATAAAGCAGATCCTTTTGACTAATTGATGAAGCAGAAACAAACAAAGAGATTGAAATGAATTTTGAATTAGTATGCTCATAATGAAGGAAAAGAGGAAAAAAGTATGGAGTATCACGATCTATTAAATCCTGTATTTTATTTCCCGTAAAATATGATTGAATTGGAAACGATTTTGCTAAAAGTGATTTAGCACGGCCAGCTGTAGCAGTTTGCGTTTTAATAAATGAAATCTTTTCTGGATCAGGTAATGTGAATTTGTCAAGAATCTCAGATGGAATCTGTTTATTATTTTCATTCATTGCTTGTTCTAATTTTTCTTTAAGTTCTTTCAATTTTTCCGGGCCTAATTCCTTTCTTCTTTTCTCAGTGTTTTCACTTTCTTTCTGAAGTCTTTCCGCTTCCGAAGCTGAAGGATAAGCCAAAACACTAACATGATGGTTTTTAATAAGCCATTTATTTAATAATTTTTCCCAGTCATTCTTCTTCCACTTGAGAAGAGATTTTTTCCAAGAAAGATTAGATAAAGATCTTTTTAAATAATCTCCTTTTTGATCACCATATAGAAAATTAGTAATGGCTGCATCATATAAAGGAGCTACACTAAGCTCTGCATTATATACAGTCTTTTGTATATCACGTTCAATTAAATGCTTCATTCTACCTAGGTCGAACTGAGATTTTTTAATATGTTCTTCTAAAGCTTCAAATAATAACTTTTCTAATCTTTTTAACTTGTTAGCAGGAACAGCGGTAAAGCTAAGATTTATTACACCTTTCAAATAGTGGTCATAATCAAAATCAACTGAATCAGCAAAAGGATCATCAATTTCAACAAATTTTTGATTCAAAAAAGAAATTGAAGAACTAGTTAAGTATTTTCCTAACATTTCTATAGCATAATTAGTCTCTAAATCAATAAAATCTGGACCTAGTAAACCTATAGTTAATTCTCCAGAAGATAAATCTTCATCAGGAAAATGAACTTTACGAACAATAGACCTATTAAGTGCAGGTATTGGTGGAAGCTTTGAATCAATCCAAGGTCTAGAAAAATCAATTTTTTTATCTGGTAAATTTGAATCAATTTTTTTTAACATTTCTTCAAATTGTTGTGAAGTAACTTTACCAGTTACAATTATATCCAAATTTTGTGGATTATAAATATTAGAATGAAATTTTCTAATAGAGACGGGCGAAAGTGACCGTAAATTTTTTGTTAACCCACCAGTCTCACTTGAATAACCAGAATAAGATGGAAATAAATTTCTTTGTATTTCAAGTAAAGAAATTGAAGTTGAATCATCTTCAGTTCCTTGCATTTCACTAAAAACTACACCTTTTTCTTCCGCACTTCCATCCATATGATAAACTTCAGTATAACAAGAAGAATCAGTTAAAGTTGGATAAAGTATATGATTGATATAAATTGGAGTTATAGTTTCAAACCCTTCCCAACCAGCAGTATGTAAAGTATAAACAGTTGAATCAGTCGCAGTCCACGCATTAGTAGTAGAATATAATATATTAGCTAAAGTATCCAACATTCCTTTATAAGGATATTCCTTCGAACCCATAAACACTAAATGTTCCAAAGAATGTGGAATTCCACTATCATCATCAATTTCAGTTGCTACTGAAAAATATCCTTCTACATCTGGTCTATCTTCTTGTATTAGAACAGCTTGTAAACCAGTTCTGTTAGAAGAATAAAGAGAAATATTTGCCGAGGCATAAGAGACTTGGAAGCTTTCAATAAGTTGAATATCAGCACCAATAAATGAAATATTTGAATAACCAAAAGATGATGATGATGTAAGATTATTCATTTCTGGAATAGCTACTTTTTCCTTATTTTCATTTATATCAATTTTTTGATCTCTAATAATAGAATTATTATCTTTTTCACCTTGTTTTCTTTTTTCTTTTGCAACATCCTCTTCTTTATTGTCACTTTTAACATTACTCCTTATCTTCATGTCCCCATAAATCCCTTTATTTTTATTATTAAAATCTGTATTTTTATTCTGCTTATTATTCTTATTAAGCTCCATAGTAGTCGTATTTGCTAAAGAGATTTTACTGTTGAAATTAAATTTCCACCTAAACCTTCCTTTATCGATGGGTAAAAAGGACCCTTTAAATTTTGTTTTAAGTAGTTTTAGTATGTTGTATATTATTTCCCGTCGATGTGGGAATTTTAATATAATAAAAATCAGGATCCTAAATAGTAATTCAAAATTTTTTTATTTTTTTTTTAAAATATTTTTTTTTACTATATTTTAAAATTTAAAAATAACTATTTCGGTTAATTTTTTACAAATATAGTTTTTTTTTTTTTTTTTTTTTTTTTTTTTTTTTTTTTTTTTTTTTTTTTTTTTTTTTTTTTTTTTTTTTTTTTTTTTCTTTTGTAATTTATAATATAATTGCTTATTTATTAATTACTATTTTTATTTATTTATATAAGAAATTATTGTATATTATATTTTTTTTTTCGTATGTGCTATATATTAGATTATTTACTACTTAAATTCTTAATTTATTTAATTACAATTATTTATTTTAAATTTATGTATTATTTTCTTTTATTTTTTTTTTCTATCTTAAAATAAAAATATTTTGATATTTTTTATTCTTTATAATGTGTAAAATAATTTTAGTCCTCTTTATAAATCACAATATGTACATATGGGGGAAAAAACGTTTAAGACGCTTAAATTAAATCTGGTAAAATAAACTAAAAAATAAATAGTAAAAGAAAAATAAATAAATTCAAATAAAATTATTTTAAAAATGCTTTTTTAAATGCTTTTTTTCTTTTTTTTTTGTATGTAAAGGTATATTACAAGTTGTTATATAGCAGTAATTTGAAATAAATCGTTATATTGTTATAGTGTCATATCATAAATAATATATTACATTGAAGTAATTAGTTGTATTAGAATATACAAAATCATTTTCAGAGCGATCATAAATTATTTTCATATTTATAGCATAAGCATATAATACAAATTCCATATAAATATTTATAACCCACACTCATAGTCTCATTATATTAGATCTTGATCGTATCAAGTGTTGACGATAACTGAGTAGCCAAAGGGAAAAATTGTTCCTTGTAAACTTGCGGCATTTCACTTTTAACCCGATTACATATCATAACCATAGTAAGCATATTATGTACATCAGGAACAATAGGAACAATCCCCTTTTTGGTTTCTATATAAAATTTATAATAAAAAAATCCATCGTTGTATTGTTTGTGAAATAAACAAGCTTTAAGTAAAACATGTAACGATTCATTATCCATACATAATGAATATTTAGACGTATTATTATTATTATTATTTGTTATCTCATTTTTAGAAATACTATGTGGTACATTAAAATATTCGTGATATATTCTTTGAATCATTAAATATTGTTTGTTCGATAAAGATTTTAAATCATCAGTTTTATTAATATCATTTTTCTTTCCCTTATAAAATTGATTAGTTAATGCTCTAGCTGCGGCAACTATAAGTTTGCTATTTATTTGAATTTTTTTCGCAGATATTAAATTTTCACAATCTTTCCAAAGAATTAGAAAATTGAAATATTTTTTGTCAGGTGAAATTTTACTTGTACGATAAATATAATTAAATAAAATGGTATAAGTTCTATCATTAAAAACATTGTCTTTATAGTTTTTTGAAGAAAATAAATTCTGCGATAACTTTTCATATAACTGAAAAACTTTTGCATGCATGTCTAGTCTTGCATATGTTTTAAATATAGAAGCTACAACCTCTGGAGGCATTTTACTTTGATAAAAATTATAAATTTTAGTAAAAATAAATGTTAAATGTTTTGCGGGTATTTTAGAATTATCATTAAACATACTGTGAACGCATTTTAATGTCTTTGTAAATGAATGTTTATCAAGTGGTGATTCACATTTGGTCATCCATACAAAATATTCTACACCTAATTCTGGAAATTTTTTTCTTAAGCATTCCTGAATTATAAAGTTATTTCCAAGTATTGAATGTTCCATAAACTTACTTGCAATGTATTTACATAAAGAAATTTTACGCAATAAAATTTCTTTCTCAATTTTTTTATCTTTTAAACAATCACCCTCATATAATTTCGTGTCTAATATGGTAATAATAATCTGTCTAATGTCATGTTCTGAACAATGAGATGTTGTCCAATCGAGAAGCCTTGAGTGAATAAAATGTACCAATCTTTTATATTTCAACTTAGCAAAAAGAGGGGGGCCATAATATGGACTTGAAAGAGCTTCCCAATCATTGCTTTTGTTTTTATCTTCATTTTCATTTTCATTTTCATTTTCACTTTGATTTTGATTTTGATTTTCTTTTTCATGCTTACTAATGCATTTAGAAACTTTTGAGGTTTCCTTAATAAAAGCACCTTTTTCATATGTTAACTTTTTTTCAGGAAAGTGTACACTTTTTCGTGTTAATGATTTTATACTTTTGCTTGTAGTTTTTTTATTTTTATTAATTCTTTTTGGTATATTTCGTTGAGTATTTTGTATACTTTTCACTTTTCCTGATTGATCATTACAGCGAGATTTGTTTGTAGATTTCCGTATAATATTATGAGCAGATTCATCCTTAAGACTAAAATTATATTTAGGCATTAATTCATGCCTAGATTTACTAATAAAATCCCGGCCAAGAGATTTAACTGCAATATTTCTGATGCTTTCATTATTTATAATACTCTTCCTAGCAGAAGTTACTACAGATACAATAGAAAAATGATTTTGTGATGGTGAAAAAGTAAGAGAATTATACCTAGATAATTCTACAGAAACTCTTTTTATGTTTTTTTTTATTCCATAAAGTCTTTCCATTATATAGAAATTAATATAAAATAAAAAGTGAAGCCCTAAGATATATTATATTGTTCCCACAAACTCACTTGTTTAATGATTATCCAAGCCTTTAATTTCTGATAAGTATTAAAGCTACCGATGAATATAGTAAAACGTCAGAAACCGTAAATACAAAGTAAATACAAAATCCGATGAAAATGTGATGAAAAAAAATATGAACCTAATAACCAGATAGCAACCGCGTTCTCATCAGTAGTAACCAAGTCATTGACTTAGCAACTATGTATTTAGTATAATAGTCTAAATTAATTAATTCATTGATTGAATGACCGATTGATTGATTGATTATTATTCAATTGTATTGATTATATTAATTATATTAATTATTTTATAAATTAATTTATACAATAGTTTAATAGTTTAATACAAAATAATTAGCATGGCAAAAAAAGATGTAAAAAGGAGTAGTGCTATTAATAGCGAAAAAACTATAATTGAAGAAAAAAATACTGAAGAACACAAAGTTACAAAATCAACAGGAGAAGGGTGGTCTTTAGAAAAAACTATAGATGCATATTTAGACCAGGCTAGTTCGAGAACACTTCTTATAGATGGTTTTATGTTATTTACTTTACTGGTTGGGGCTTTACAATTTTTATTTGTTTTACTAGTTGGTTCATATGTAAGAGGGGAGAATTTATTTTTATCATGGATATATATATTTATATGTTTATATTTATATGTTAATATTTATATGTTTATATCTATATATTTTTATATTTTTATATTGCTTATTTTAAATTATTTAAAAGTTATCATTTATGTTCTTATACTATACTAACTATACAGCCATTTAATGCATTTTTAGGAGGGTTTTCATGTGCTGTTGGGCAATTTGTACTTCTTGCATCATTACGAATGAATACTTCTATACCAGTAAAAAGCGAGAGACAATTTGCAGATTTTATGTTTGCTTCTCTTTTACTTCATTTTTTTGTATATTCATTTATAAATTAGATAAATATTATGAAATTTATATGTAATATGTATAGAAAGTTAATGTAAATTTAAGCATGTATTAATTATCAATATAATATATAGTATATGATTGTATATAAAGTATATATTCATTATACTTCTTTAAACGTACATCAAGGGTATACATTTAAACTAAGAAACTATTTAACAAATAAATGATCGTAATACTACGTAATATACCACCCTCTTTACTTATTTACTGTAATTTTAATTTTATTTTGTTCATATAAATATTTAATATACCGTTGCTAACGAACAAAAATATATTTATTATAATAGAATAGTAAGAAAAAAAACACAAACGAGATTCGAAAGGCAGTCATCATTATAAGAAATGTAAAATGTATTCAAATAAATAACTTAATAAATAAGTTAATAAATAAAAATTGTAGCTAATAAAAAAATGCTATAATATATGCTTTTGAATTTGAATTTGAATATATGTATATATAGTTATATATAAAATATGTAGATAAATGTAAATAAATATTTGATATATATATATATATATATATATATATATATATATATAGTAAATAATTATAATACATAGTAAATAAATATTGTATTCTTTGTACAGTATATAGTTTATAAATTGTAAAATCTAAAGTGTAAAAGGTAAATGTAAAGTGTAAAGTTTAAAGTGTAAAACCATAAGGATATAAAATAATATTACACGATAATATAAATTCTAACGTTATTATATTACTAATTTTAATGGAAAGTAATCCAGAAAATGTTTCTGTGGGGAATGTGAATAGAAATGATAATGAAAATATGAGTTCAAATATGAGTTCAAATACAGAAGCAAATACAAGTTCTAATATAAGTACGGTTTCCACTACCAGTACAAATACAAGCACAGATTCAAATACGAATACAAATAATAATAATAACAACAATAATAATAACAACAATAATAATGCAAACACTAAAAGAGGACATGGTATCGGCGAATTGGAAATAAAGGAACAAGATAAATGGTTGCCAATTGCAAATGTATCGAGAATAATGAAAAATGCTCTACCGGAAAATGCTAAAATAGCAAAGGAAGCAAAGGAGTGCATGCAAGAATGTGTATCTGAATTTATTTCTTTTATTACTTCAGAAGGTAATTATGTGCATTATATGTGTATATATAAAAATCCTTAGTTTAATATACTTATAATATCTTTATTTAATGCAGTGTACATTTACATATT
This sequence comes from Ascobotryozyma americana, assembly GCA_030573245.1. Lineage (NCBI taxonomy): Eukaryota > Fungi > Ascomycota > Trigonopsidomycetes > Trigonopsidales > Trigonopsidaceae > Ascobotryozyma > Ascobotryozyma americana. Next base: position 7,666 of record JAJMCZ010000098.1, on the reverse strand, counting down.
TACTATACGCATTATATACCCAATACTAACTATTATAGCTTCGGACAAATGTCTCGCAGAAAAAAGAAAAACTGTAAATGGCGAAGATATCCTCTTTGCTATGACTTCTCTAGGATTTGAAAACTACGCCGAAGCATTAAAAATTTATCTAGCCAAATACAGAGAATATCAATCTGCTAGAAGTGAAAGAGCAGAATACAATAGAAGACGAAAGGATTTTGAAGGATTTGTTCAAGATGAAGCAGAAGATTCAAGTGGAACTGATCATGCAAATCAGACAGCAGATAATGATGAACAAGAGTTGTATAATTATCCTGTACAATATTACTATTAGATTTTTTCGTTTGTATATATATATTTTTTTTTTGTTTATATATTATTTATTATGAATTATTTATTATATATATTTGTTATTATATAAATATATTATCGATACTTATTATTAATATACTTCTTAATTTATTGTATATTCATTGCTTATAACATTTATCATCTTATACTAATAACCACAATTAAAAATACAACTTCATAATCCAGACTAAAAATCACCTCCACCATAATCATCAAAACCACCATCATCATAACCACCGTAATCATCATTTGCATCATGAACACCATCAATATAAGCGTCCCTTTCTCTGTCGTCTATCATATCATTAACTAACATTCCACCTAATACACCAGCACCAGCTCCTAAGGCAAATTTACCCCATCCACCACCGCCTCTATTAGCTGCCGGTTGTTGACCATATACTACTGGCTGTTGCTGTACCATAGGTTTTGCGCCGTAGCCAGAATAACCTCCAGCATAGCCCCCATTATTATATCCACCATAAGATTGTTGTGGAGGATACTGTTGTGGGTATGACTGTTGAGGGTATTGTTGATGAGCATATTGTTGCTGAGGATATGAATCAAATTGTTTTTGAGTCGCATTAGACTGTTTGTTGTATTTAGAATGTGCTTGTGTTTGAGTGTGAGAATTGTTAGCTTCATCATATGCAGGAGGGGGTGGCGGCCCTTCTGGGGGGGCATGCTTGTTGCGAAATTTAGCACCCTCCGGAAGTGTCCATTGAGATTTTCCGGTAGATTCATTTACATAATACCATCTACAAGTTAATATGTAACTAAAATAATTAAAATACTAGGTAATATATAAATACATACTCTTTATAGTTACTATCCCATAAAGCCAACCAGCCTTTCGGCATTTCAGGAGGATTTGATTCACTCGAAGCCATTTCTTTTAAATGTGTATTGTAAAAAAAAATATGTATGAAAAAAATTTAGTTTCAGTTATTAATATGTAATGATTATATTACGTTTTATAAATATAAATATAAATATAAATATATATATGTATATATGTATATAAATAATATAATTATTTAGTTTTATTTCTAATTTTAATTTTAATTTTTATTTTTATTTTTATTTAGTGCCTCTTAGATTATATAATATAATCTTTATTATATAAATATTTTCTCATAATTACTTCGACTAATACTTATACAAATTGATTATACTCATACAAACTAATTATACTATTACTAAATATTAATAACACTATTACTGTTATCTATACAAATTTCAATACAATGCTAAACAGCTGATATTATATACAACTATTGTATTCTATATTTCTATACTCCATTTCCTATGATGTAATATTTTTTGATTGCTATAAAATTCGTTTGCTTGTGTATATAGTAGGTAGTACATAGTCTCTATAGCAACGTGTTCTTTTTATAATTTCTTATTATTTTAATATACAAGCGCACATACTAATGAACTACCGGTACTAATTAACATTTTGTATGTAGTTGTTTATATATGATAAAAAAAAAAGAAAAAAGGACATCGAATTAAAGAATTACATAATAAATAATAAATTTAATACATGGTATAGAAGTATAAAATTTAATATGAGTAAATTGAAAAATGAGTTTCATTATATAATTAAAAATTCTTCGAATTTTGAAAATTTAAAAGATTGTGAACCTGTTTTCGACGGTTCTTTAGTGGATTTCGAGCAATTAAATTCTGCTGCTGAATTTATAAAAGAAAAAGAATCTTTAAAAAATGTAAGTATTGTATTAGTTTTTTGCTATTCAGTGTTTAATATACATTTCTAACCCTGCAGAATGAAATTCTAAATTTAGTGAGAGACAAGCAAAATTTGCAAAATTTATTATTGTCTTACTTTATGAACCGGAATACAAAACTACACATTAATGAATCAATATTCGAACAGGTTAATATTGATTTTATAAATAGCACCGCCCTGGTGAAAGATGATTTTCACAATAAATTATTAAAAAAATCAAATTTACAATTTTCTAATAATTTATTACTTGCTTTAAAAAAAATATATAATTCTTATTTAAATTTAAAACAAGCTTATGAAGATAAAGAATATGAAATTGTATTAAATTCATATAAGAATATATTTAATTTCGATGATGAAAATTTTCAATTCAAAGGCTCTTCCATATCCGTTTTAAATTTAATTAAAAAAGATTCATTTAATATTTATAAAAATACAATTTTTGGTCTTGGTCTATTATTATATTCTGCCATTAATTATAATAATCAAACATCAACATTATATTTAAAAAATAATTTAAATGGCTTTCAATCATTTAAGAACTTATACCAATCTTATTATCTCCATAAGGACTCTAATAAACTTATTGATGCCATTTTTCTTATGCTAAAAAAACTTACAGAAAATATTTTAAACGGGTTCTCTGTGTCTATTGATAAAAAAATTAAAAATGATAGCCATCCCTTTATAGATATAGAAGTAAAATTTACTGAAAATTCTCCCTTTCAATTGCAATCTGCCTTAGAGTCTCTTCAACAATTTATTTCTGTAATTTCTGATAATCTCCCCGAAAATGCATATATTCAATTTAGGAAAACAACTTCCCCAACAATTTCACATTTACTCCTAAATACCGTTCTCTCTAAATATATTGACCCGCAAAAAACTAACAAAGAATTTTTTTCGATTTTAGAAAACTGTACTCATTCGTTAAAAAAATTTGAAGATTTTATGCTCGATAAAGAATGGATCTCACAAAAAATATTTTCTGAATGGATAAGTGATGCACCTGTACTATGGTATTCAAAGAAAATGGATTGCTTTTTACAATCTTGCAAATATTTGATTTTAAATGGCCCACAATCTTTTAATGAAGTGGATAATAACCATATCACAAAAGTTTTTAAAGGAATACCCAACAGCAAAGATTCTGTTTTGAACAATACAAAAATTAAGGTAAATGAAAAATATAATGACGATAACAATAAAAATAATGATAATAATACTGTTTTCGATGACGGCAATATTAAGAAGTCTGATTCAAAGGAATCATTAAGTTCAATTAATTCATCAGATTTTGACGCATGGAGTTGGAGTGCTAAGAGTCAAGATGATGAAAATAATGAAAATAATGGAAATAATGGAAATAATGAAAAAAAAAGCATTAAAAAGGAAAATGAAATTAAAATTAAAAATGAAACATCTTTAAATAAAGGTAAAACTAATGAAAAATTTATAAGTTCTATAATAAACTCCTCACATTTGAAAGTTACAAATATGCCGGATGATTTATTTGAAATGATGAATAAATTGATTTCTTTTAAAGAAGTAGAGTTTAAGGAAAATTGGAAAGATCAATTTGAAAATATTAGTTCTAAGGATAACTTTAATGAACACTTGGAACATATATTTTTATTATACGCTTGCATTGGTAAGCCTTTATATAGAGAAAGAGAAAATAGAGATGAAGATATTGGAATGTTATTGGTAAATGACTGTCTATATTTATCACATTTAATTCGTCATGGATATTACGATAATGAAGTTAATGAAAAGAACAAGAATAGATATGAAAAATTATTGAAATTAATTGATAACTTAGCAAACGAAGCATGCTTTGAAGAAATTGACAATAAAAAAAGAGAAGTTATTGAATTGTGTATACAGACACGTGGGTTTATAACATGCACAGAAGAAGAACGAGAAAGTGCTTGTGATGAAAGTATTTTTTTAACAGTTTCATTGATTAACAATACAGCATTAAATTGGAGTTCGCTACCAAAAGATATTTTGCATCGGAGTTTGGGAGTTGTTATTGATACTGTGTTGGAATATATGATTAATAGTATTGAGTTGCTTGGGGATATATCAGCGCAAGAATCTGAAAAACTTGTGAATTATATTGAAGATATATGCTCTTTAGAAACGCATTTTCCATCAAGTAGCGAAGAAGGAAGTGATTTTGCATATTGTCCAGCGGTTTACTGTTCAAATTGGATTAAATTTAATTATTTACGAGAAATACTGGAAGGTAATCTAGAACGGATTAAGGAGTTATATTTAGAAAATTCATTGATTGATTTTACTAAACAAGAATTGGTTGGATTAATAAAAGGGTTGTTTATTGATTCCCAAAAGCGACGAGATTTGATTAATATTATAAACATGTAAATATATGTAAAAATGGAATTTATTTACAAAAAAAAAAAAGAAAAGGGGAAAACGAAAATTTATACCAATAAGTTGATGATGATTTATTTAGAATATATACAAATAAAAATAATACAAAATAAAACTGAAATAAAATATAATTAGGATTTAAAATTAATAAGTTAAAAACCATCTTCCTCTCCTTCTTCTTCTTTCTACTATTTTACGACCTGCTTTCGAGTGCATTCTAGTTAAAAATCCATATTTCTTTTTACGTTTATAATTTGTAGGTTGAAAAGTTGTACCTCTAGCTTTGAAACGTTGTTGTGAAATTAAAGGAGAAAATGAAAGTAATGGAAAATTAAACGTAGTTGCAATTGATGTTGTCATAGAAGAAGGGATGGTAGAGGGATCAATCGACGATGTTAAATTTGAGTTTGCTTCTTTAGCGGAAAATCGAATTGCTTGACGCATTTGAAAAAGTGAGGATGAATTGAAAGTGGTATAGTTACTGTACGTGGTAGATTAAAATGAACAAGAGTTAGTAAGTTATCAGAGATGTATTAAATTGGTAATAGATAATAAAAACTCACCGAAAAAATTGTTTCGAAGATGCCAAAGGAGCAAAAGCTCCTTTTTTAAAACTTGAAAGTAAATTCATACTGTTTATTGGCTTTTAAATATATATTTTACGTATTATGTTTATAAATAAAGCTTTTTTGTCTAACTAATTACACACTTTGTATGTATATAATTTGTAAAAAGAGTTTGCAAATTGATCGGTTGTTGTGACAACGGATTCGTTTAAATGGTTTTATTATAGGAACAATATTCGTTCAAGTTTGTAAGTAACCTTATCTATTAAAACCCTCGGTGGAAAGGTTTAGTGTAATTAGATAAAGTTTTTATATATATTTCTTAACAAATGGTATTTTTAGCAAGAAAATAGAAGTATATTGTATATTGCATTTGTATTATTAATTATTTACAATAAAATATATCTTGGTAAAAATATTTTAATCTTTCTTGCGTATTACGTTGTATTTACTATAATCTAGCATCTTCCGTCCTTTTGTCACTCTAGGTAGAGTTGGGTAATGGTTCACTCGACTCGACTCGACTCGACTAGCAACCGACTCAACTAAAATTTAATTCTAATTATTTAGCTTTTAAATTAAATTAAAAAAAAACTTATATTTACATTTAATTTTTTTTTTTTTTTTTAATTCTTAGTTTTTATTTTTTATTTATGTTTAAGTATTAATTGTATTTGTTTTAATTCTTAGTTATGTATTACTTACAAATAATTTGGTTGCTAAGTTATTTCTATTGAGTCGATTGGAGTCGAGTCCAATTTTAGTCAGCCAGTTGGAGTCGAGTCGGTTTTAGTCGAGTCGGTTGCGTGTCGGCTAAAATTTAGCAATTCGGATTTAGTCGAGTCGTTGCCCAGCTCTAACTCTAGGGTACCTACGTTATATTATTATATGTAAAGCTGGGCAAAAGGATAGTATTTTGCCATAACAATGGTATTTTAGTGGCCCAAAAAGACCGTATAATAAATTTAAGTATATATTACTACATTAATTGCCTATTATTTTACTTTTATTATAGAATATTTTTATTCTTCCTGTAAAAGTTCTTCCACTTTCTAATTTTGTCGTAGAGTTTAAACTTTTGTATCTTTATTTTCTTAATTTTCATACATAGAATTTAAGTGTCTACTGAGTGTAGATGTAGAGCACTTTCCAATATATTGTTTGCTACAAAAATTGCATATGTATTTTAAATTATCATCAGAAAGATAAAAATATTTTCTACATATATTTAGCTAATTTTCAGACCTAAAATTGAAACTGGCATGTATGATAGGTTCTTTTTTATTACTTGGCAAAAAAAAATATAATAAATATATCTACGTAAGTAAATTAAAATTAGTTCTAAAAATTGTAGTTCTTATTTAATGATAAATAATAGAAAAATAGCACAATGCGGGGAAGTTATAATAATCTATATAAATGGGCTGATAATATAATACGTGAAAAACTCTATTAATAACATAATTTTCAGTGGTCTTTTCAGGCGGCTAAAAATAGACCGATAATCCGAAAAAAAGGCTGAAAATAAGATGGTCTTTTGGGCGGATCCAATTATGTGTATTTAAATAACAGTTATCGATATTGTTTAATTAAATTAATTTACTATTGTATGTACAAATAGTTGCTATGCTCGCAAAAAAAAATACCGAATTATTATTAAGCAAATAATTTTTATAAAACTGTATACCTCTTTATAGCAATTTATACTATAAAAGGAAATAGAATTACGTAGTGCATTCAAAAAAAACAATGTTAGTTCGCACTGATTATTTCTAATTTAGAGAAGTGAGAAAAAAAAAAAAAAACCTCCGAATTACATAACATAACACAACATAGCACTGTAAAGACACACAACATAGAAATAGTTAGAGAAACGAACTGAGCTAAAAGAAAATCTTCGAATTTTACAATGTTCATAGATAAATTTATACCCTTGAACAAATATCCGAATTTTTAAAAAACACCCGAATGATTTATTTACGTCGATCAAGAGATTTTTAGTTAGATATAATAAATATATAGTGTGTGTAGTATATAAAGTAGTATTTGTAATTAAATCGATATAGTGTAATTGTTTACGTATATATTTGTTTATTAAATATTTGTTATTTTTTTATTTTTTTATTTTTTTATTTTTTTATTTATTTTTTTATTTATTTTTTATTTTTAATTATTTATTTTTTATTTTTTATTATTTATCGTTTATAAATTATTAAATAGTACTCATTATTATTTATTATTTATTATTCATTTATTTTTATTGAGTCAATAGTAAAACTATAAGATGCGAATGTCTAATTAGTAGAATCATATATTTACAAATATAGACTTTTTTTATTATTAATCTCCCACATTTTATTACTAATATAAGACATCTATTGTCCTATATTAGAACTCTTATAATGAGATAAAAAACCTTATTGAATAATTAAATTTTTACTAAATCAATTCATATCTGATATAGGGAAGTTGTTTTCCAAGTTGTATTTTATTAGGTATTTGTTGATATTTCTTGTTTTATTATATTATTATATTATTATATATTATATATTATTATATTATTATATTATTATATTATTATATATTATTATAT
>JAJMCZ010000097.1:0-52179 GCA_030573245.1 Ascobotryozyma americana | reverse complement strand
CTGCTGGTAATTTCCACCGCTCGTTCCAAGCTGCAAAAGAGGGTTTTGAGTGTGCATCACAATTTAAACTTTTTGCCGAAAATTCGCGCTTCACCCTAATAAATCGATAGCATGTACAGCTATAGCATTTACCTGGTTTATTTTGTTCGGAATGGAGTCTGGAGTAGCAACCAAGATTCGTAAATTCTGTTAAAACTCCAGAAACATGCGCTCCTGGAACAAGCTCAATATAGGTTTTTGATTCTTTATTTGTATTGATAGGTTGATCTTTAACGTCAACTTTTATTAAATTAATAGCTTTTAACTGTATTAGACGTTTGACGATTTGTTCGCCAATTATACCAGCGTGACCATATCTTAATGAGCAATATTTTTTTGCAAATATTGTTTTCAGAATCCAATATGTATCTATTAGTGTAACAGATTTTATATTCCTTAAAAGATCAACTAACCACATATGTAGCTCACTTAAAAGCCATGGCTGTTTACAACTTTCTATGACTGCATCTGTGAGTAAAGATTTATTAAACGTCTCTTTAATATGTGGTAATAAAGGTTTCACAGCATTATCAAGATTAAGAGCTTGCATTTTTTTAAATAATTTCTGTGTTGAAGATTTTATTGTCTCATTAGTATATTCAAGTTTGGGAGAAAGTTTTTTATTTACTACATGGGGTTCTTCTTCTTCCTTTTGCTCTTCTATTTCAATTAACGAAGGATTAGAAAGTTGCAATGGAAGTCGAGGTGGAGGTGGTGGAGGGGGAGGAGGAGGAGGATATTTAGGTGAAGAAGACAATAGTAATGGAGTATGAAATTCATCTATTGATAGATGATGATTATGGTCACTTTTAAATTGATTTTGATCTATTGATGGATGGTGATTATGGTCATTTTTAAATTGATTCTGTTCTATTGAATAGTCATCTATTTTATCCCATGGAGTAGAATTATATTGGCTTATATGACTTGTACTTTTATATGTGTTTGCATTGTTAGGAGTGGATATATTTTCATTAAAATAAGAGTTTGAATACAAATCAAAGTATGGCAGAGAAGGCATTCGAGAGTGATAAGAGATAGTCTTTGGACGAGTATCGTTTTGTGAAACGGGGGAATAATTAATTTGTGTGTCTAGGGAGTCATAGTATACATTGGGACTTGCATCATTATTAAACTGGGGGTTATTATGTAATAAGTGATTAGAGTAACTGTGTGCCAAAGGAGAAGTATTTCTGTCATCATACTCTGTATCATATAAATCATAAGAATCGGCAGGATTTTTTGGTGCAGAAAGTTCCGCAAGAGAAGTAGAATATATGTATTGTTCATCTAAATGTCCTAAGATATCATTTGTATATGCATCACCATTTATGGAAGAAGAAGAAGATAAAAAATATTGTAATTTCTTTGTTGGAGATTCAGGAGAAGAAGAGTATGGAGCAGCTTCAAAGTCATATGAATTATCTGGAAGATATTGTAAAGGGGAATAGTATTTAGAAGGAGATGAGGCATCAGTAGGAGTTTCAAGATAGGAGGAATCTGGAAAAGAATATTGAGGAGAGTTTTGGCCAGAAGAAGAATCAACTGTACTAGTATAATTATAAATATTATTAAGATAAGTATTATTATTGTTATTATTTGAGTAAGAATTATATTGATATTGAAATTGAGGCTGTTGTGTAAGTGCTGGTACTTCAACAGGGACATCATATTGGAAAATAGAGGTATTACGAGAAAGATCATCAGTCCAATTATCAGGAAGAAGTTTATTATGTGTTAATGGATCTGGAATTTGAAGTTGATTGTTTTTAGGATATTGAAAATTGTTGTATTCATTAGATAAGCGATTCGTGGGAGGAAGAGGAGGTGTGGGAAGAGATTTTCTCGATTTGGAAAGAGAAGAAGAATAATTTAATTCGTCAAAAGAGTGATTATCATTGCTTGATTTTGGAGAAGGATTATCAAATATATATAAATCCGGAGAAAAAGAAGATAGGGATTCACTTGCAGGTCTTTGATGAGGCAGATCTGGAAGAGCTTTGTAATTGAGAGATGGCGAGCGAGAGGAAGCTTTTGAAGTAGAAAATGAACGATGCAAAGATGGAGCTGGAGCAAGTCCAGGTGGGTTGTTTTTATTTGTCCAGCTTGTTTCTAGACAGGCGTGTTTATTGGGCACTTTGGGGGGGAGAGGAGGAGGATCGTATTTGGGGGTTTCTATGGGTTAGAATGGACGAGGAGGTGTATATATATATACATAATAAATATATACATAATAAATACATAATAAATATATACATAATAAATATATACACAAATATATACACAAATGTATACACAAATGTATACACAAATGTAAAATAAATTACTCACCTTGGCTAGAATTGTTTCCAGTGTAATTATAATTCTGGGACATAGTAGAACCTTATATAGAAAAATTACACCATGAGAGGAGGAGCATAGAAAGGCATATATATATATATATATATATATGTTTAGAAAACAAGGAGAAAAAAAAAAAAAAGAATGTAAACAATAAAAGAATATTCTTTTTTTTTGTTGTATGCTCTTCTTCTTCTTTTATATGCTTTTTTTATATGCTTTTTTTATATGCTTTTTTTATATGCTTTGTTGTATGCTCTTCTTCTTCTTTTATATGCTTCTTTTATATGCTTTTTTTTATATGCTCTTTTACACTACCAATAAACAAACGTGCAGTGTTGTAAATAAGGTGAAGAAATAAATTATAGCAGTAATAAATTATGCTATGAATTTTAGTTGAAAGTGAATAATCCCACGTAACCTAAATGTTGACTATAGTGAGAAATAAATAATATAAAATTTACAAACAACAACAAAAAGTGGTGAATACAAGTGGAGAATTAAAAGTTAAAAAATAAATAAAATATTATAAAATAAATATTAAATTAAATGGTATAAATAAATATTAAATAAATATTAAATAGTATTAAATATTATAAATTGAAAAATTAAATAGTATTAAATATTATAAATTGAAAAATTAAATAAGATAATAAGTAAAATAACAGAGAAATAAATAATCAATAGTAATATTAAATAATAAATAGTAATATTAAATAATCAATAGTAATATTAAATAATCAATAGTAAAATTAAATAATCAATAGTAATATTAAATAATAAATAGTAATATTAAATAATAAATAATAATAATATAATAAATAATAATAATATTAATAATAACAATAATAACAATAATAATAATAATAATAATAATAATAATAACAATAATATTAATAATAACAATAATAACAATAATAACAATAATAACAATAATAATAATAATTACAATATTACAACCGCAAAAATACGTTCCCAATCTATCGGCAGATCTGATACTAATTATTGCTGTCGCTGGAATAAGAAATTTGTATAATTAATAGAAGATAGAAAATTAGCGGTTGCTAATTAAATATAAAGTGCTTGTTGTTATGGTGATTCAAATTCTACAGTTATATTATAATATATTATAGTGCTGGGCAAAGACTGTCTCGGTCTTTTTTGGAGGAAGTCTTTTTGGACGGAAGTATTTTTGGACGGTTACTATGGAAAAGACGTTCTTTTCCAGCTCTACTATATTATATATTACCGGTATTTATTATATTTATTTATTCTTTTATCTATTTCTATATCTATATCTATATCAATTTATATTATACTATAATTACATTATAATGTAATATAGTAAACACATTATATAGAAAATTTGCGTGCTAATGTAATACCTTGTGCAATATTTTGTACTCTTGCATCAATTTTGTAACCTTGATCTACGAATTGTGTAATATAATCTGGAAGGTGTCTTAATGGAACCATAAAAGACTCAATAAATTCATTATCTTCTAGTTGAGTAATTGGATTTTTATTTTCTTCTTTATCCATATCAACATAAAGTGTCACTAATCGTAAATTTGTATTACAAAACCCTGGGTCCGAAAACATTACACATGAAATACCCTCTGAGTGATTATTAATATTATTGTTAATAATGTTATTGTTATTGTTGTTATTATTATTATTATTATTATTATTATTTGTACCACTTGTAAGTGTTGGTTTTACTATTACAGTAGTAGGAGAAGGTTGTCCTAGCAACCCAGTTTCCTCTTTAAGTTCTCTCATGGCACAACTAAGAATACTCTCATTTGGATCAAGAAGACCAGCTGGGAATTCAATGCATACTCCTCCAGTTGGGGGTCTGAATTGTTTTTGTAATACAATTTTAGGATATTCTGCTGCTTGATAAGTATTTTCTACACTTTTAGGTGCTATAACTATTGCAAGTATTCCCACCCCTTTTAGTTAGTAACAGAATGTAATATAATATAATATAATATAAACTAATATAATATAATATAATGAAATAGTAGTAGCATACCATCACAGTCAGACCCTTTGACACGTGTCCTTCGAGAAGCAAATTCCCAATCACGTTCTAAAATTAGTAAACATATAAACTTTAAACTTTATATAGCCATTATACCTTTTCCAAATGGATCTGTATAGTATAATTTTTCAATCTAAAATAAGTAATAATAAATAAATAAATAAAAAACTACGTTAGCTTCATATACTTGACTATAAACAATTTGTAAATGATAAGTATACTATCAAAATTAATGACACAAATACACTACCTTTATCCATTTTGCCTCTGAATCAGAGAGAGGAATAGTCTTTGTGACTTTAGCTTTTGATAAATTATCAGCCATAGATAAATACTAAAAATAGTTAAAAATAGTTAAAAATAGTTAAAAATAGATATATGTAGCTATGTTTTATGTTATTGTTTGTTATTGTTATGTTTACTATTTATTATTTATTACTATATATTATTTTTATTACCTCTTAGTTATCTTTTACGTCTATTCTATTTCTTGTTGCTTGGAACTTAGTCGACAACTCGACAACACGTGCATACCAAATAAATACACACATACAAACACAACACATGCTTATAAGCATATACATCACATATAAATAAATAAATAAATAGATAAATAAATATATACTAATAATGAATATATAATGAATGTATATTAATAATTTATTTACACTGTGGACTGCCAAACTGAAATCCTATGACGGAATAGTAATAATTAGACAGGGTTAGCTTTATTGATTCTACAATGGAGTCATAGGGTTATTGATGTCTAGACTCTAGAATTCAAAGCAGTCTATTTTAATTTCGGATTCGTTTACATCACATCATTCGGAAATACTGTGAGGGGTAAATGAATCGTTATTATAGAAGTCTAAAATAATTGTGTATATAAATAGACTCTTGTAACCGTATTTATCTCGCAACGAGAAATTTGATTTGATTGTTATTGTGTTTACTTACATATAACTAAGTTTATATAAATTAATAAGTATATGCTTTTACATATAAATAAATAAATAAATTTGCATTTACACTTATATTTTATTTATTTTTTATTTATTAAATTTATAAAATTACAACCACTAAAAACTAATTATTAAAACATAGAATATTTTCTACAATGCAAATTAAAAATACTTATATATAAAGCAATATAGTAGAAAAAAAATGAAAACACTAATTATGAATATTAATTTGATAAAAAAAACAATAACAATACATAACAATTAAAATAAACTTTAAAAATAAAATAAAATATAATGAAGTAAAATGAAATTAGAAAAACAATGGAAAAGTAAAAAAAAAAAAAAAAAAATTTTTTTTTTCTTTCTTCATTCTCTAAATAATTCATCGACTCTTACGATGGTATTTTCTAACAGTAGAGGCTTCAGACCAAGGTAATGAAACTGGTTTAACTGGCAAGAAAGTATTCTCCTTAGTTGCAATACCAGCATAAGCATTGTACCATGCAATAAATGCAGTAAAAATACCAAAATAACCAGCAGCTTTAGTTACATGATGATGTGGATTTTCTTGAGCATCTGGGAACATATGCGAAATAGCTAATAAAAGGAAAGTAATATCAAGGAAGAAAAACAATGAAAAGAATGCAAGAGTAGATTTAACAGTACATATACAAAGTATAAAAGTAAAAATAAACCAACCAAATAAATAGAAACCTAAAGCTTTATTTAATTCATTATTACCTTGAGTATAAGAAGAAACAATACCAAAAGCATCAGTTTGTATAGCAGCATAAGAAAGCCAAAAGCCACCAAAAGAAGAAAGTGCAGTAGCACCAAAAGTATTTTCAACTGCCATTTCCCACATACCAGCACAAAGTTGAATTACACCACCATAAAAATAAGCTAAAGATATAACAATTTTTGAATTTGATGAATTACGTGCATTGGCATTAAAAAGTGAAAGAACAAATGTTGTTAAAGCAAATGCTGATAAACCAAGTGGTGCTGGATTTGCAAATCTATGTGTTGGAACAGGTTGAAGACCGGGTTGCAATGTACCACCAAATGCTTCAAATAATTCAGATTTTTTTACTGGAAGATGACCAATATAAATAACATCTGAATCTGATGTTGATCTTGTAACAGATGTAAGTGTTCTTCTCATAGGAAGTTCATCTGTGCCTTCGTGAACATTATTTCCTGGACTAGTTGATCTCAAATCATCATCTTGTAAATGAGGATAAGGATGTTCATCAGTATAATTATCTGATTGACCATTTTCAGCTTTGTCGAGTTCGTCACTAGCCATGTTTTGTGTATAGTAGTTTGTTTGTTATTTATTAAAAAAAAAAAAAAAAAAAAAATTTTTTTTATTCTATATACTGTAAAAAAAAATTTCTTCTAGACTAAACTAAATGGAATGGTGGGGATGTTGTTGTTATTTATATATGCAAGAGAAAAAAAAGAAAATTAGGAAAATAAACAAATTTGTTTAATTGCATTACATAATAGTTCTGAGCTCATCTCTCGTATTAATTTCCGAATTTGTCAAAATCGGAGAGATAAATACCAGTTGTTATGGTAATATTTATTATTAATCCTTTTTCCCCTCATTATATTATGTTTGTTTTTACTGGCTTGTTACTAGTATGTCTAATTAAATTATAAAATTACCTTGTTGTCCTTACTGCTTTTGTTTATATTAACCATAGAGACAAATTTTATATAAAACTTTATATAAGAGAAAGGGTTTCCCCGCCATTTTGCATTAGTCAGAATATGGGTTGTCGTAGTGATTGGTGTTATTATTAATGTATTTTATATAGGAGCTGTTAATATAAGTTAATTATATATAAAGGATTCTTTATCCTCCTTCCTGTAGACCGAATTTTTAATAAATTTATTATGGTATATATTTTTTTATTTTTTTTTATTATTTAATTTTTCTCTTGTTTTATTTCTTCATTATATCATATTTCTCATAATTACTAATGTTAACTCCTTGGTTCAATTAGAATATCGCAAGATTTTCTAATTGACTCGGAGAAAAGGAGAGTTCCTGTTATCCTTTTATTAGTTCGTTTTTACATTAAATTTTTTTTTTTAACCACTCCCTCCCTTATTATTTTTTAATTTATTTTCAAATTCCGCTTCTTGATTAAGCATCTTGCTGGTTGTCATGTTTGTAGTTGTTATAGTAATCGTTGTTCTTTATAATATTAATTGTTATGGTGATGAGCTTGATATTGTTGTCTGGGTGACAATATTTATTATAAAATTCATAAAATTCTACTACACAGTAATACTACGTAATATATTCTTTCTCTTACCAAATGAGCGCTTCACGAATATCCAAATGTGAACAGCTACTAGGGAAGACTAAGAGGGAAAATACATGTATTGTAAATTTTGTAATATACAGTAAATAAATAAATAAATAATAAATAAATAATAAATAAATAAATATTAAATTAGTATATTTCATTGTAATCTTAATAAACTTTAAATCACTTAGTATGCTTAAACTTTTAGCCGAGAAACAAAAACAATTAAAAGAAGCTGCCAATTCTCCAAGTTCTTCTGGGAATAAAATTTCACCTGCCCAATTACGAGTTCAAAAAGGTATTTTGCGTAAATTATTTAATGAATTATTTAATAAATTATTTAATAAATTATTTAATGAATTATTTAATAAATTATTGCTTTATAATCTTTTAACACCTCTAGACTTGACCGAGTTGGAACTCCCTAAAACAATAAAAATATACTTTCCAAATCCTGATGATACACTACATTTTTCAGCAATAATTACCCCAGATGAAGGTTATTACAAAAATGGTAAATTTAAATTTTCTTTTACTGTTAATGAGAATTTTCCGCATGAGCCCCCTAAGGTTTGTTTGTTTGTTTGTTACTATTATTAATTATATATATATGCTATTATTATTATTATATATATATATATGCTATTATTATTATTATATATATATATATATATATGCTATATATTATTATATATATATATGCTATATTATTATATATATATATATATATGCTATATATTATTATATATATATATGCTATATTATTATATATATATATATATATGCTATATATTATTATATATATATATGCTATATTATTATATATATATATATATATGCTATATTATTATATATATATATATATATGCTATATATTATTATATATATATATGCTATATTATTATATATATTTCAACTAACGTTTTTCGTTTTTTTATTAGGTAAAATGCTTACAAAAGGTTTGTACTCTTTACGTTCATTTATGCTAATCTTATTCCCATATATGTATGCTAATGGTTTAAGATATATCATCCTAATATAGATTTAGAGGGAAATGTGTGTTTGAATATTTTAAGAGAAGATTGGAAACCGGTTTTAAATCTGTAAGTGATGTTTATGTTTGTGTTTGTGTTTATTATGTTTATTCCCATTCTAACTTAAAAGTTCCTCAGTTCTTGTAGGACTTCAATTTCTTTTTCTAGAACCTAATCCTACGGATCCTTTAAACAAAGGTTGGTATTTAAAAAAAAATAAAATGAAATGAAATAAAATGAAATAACAATAATAAGTGCATTTGAAATCGCATACAAGTTGTTTATATATATTATTTTTTTTACATATATATATATATATATATATATATATATATATATATATTATTTTTTTCTGCATTCATATATTTTGTGCCTATATTTTCGCATACTTTGCCTATACTAACTCACAGACGCTGCTATGGAGTTCATTTCAAATCAAGACTTGTTTAACCGATCAGTGAAATTTACTATGAAAGGTGGGGAAAAAAACCATGTTCAGTTTGATAACGTAATGAAAAATAGATAACGTAATAAATAACATAATACTGTAAATAAATATCTTTTAACTATAAACAAACAATAAATAAATAAATAAATGTACGTACGTATGTATGTATTATCTAATCTTGGTTTTCAGGACGGAGTTTACGTACTTCCTTGCCAACTTTCCAAATTTCAAGATCACGAATAGCTTGAATTTCCTTTTCAAACAATTCTCTATAATTTGGTTGTGAATTAAATTCTAAAGATCTCTTTGTTTCCTTTCCTGTTTTAACAGATTCATAAAGATCTTTGAAAACAGGTTTAAGAGCATCTTTAAATTTTGGTGACCAATCTAAAGCACCTCTACGAGCAGTAGTTGAGCAAGCATCATACATATAATCCATACCATTTTTACCAATAAGAGGATATAAAGACTGTGTAGCTTCTTCTACAGTTTCATTAAATGCCTCTGAAGGTGAATGTCCATTTTCACGTAAAACTTCATATTGAGCAAGGAACATACCATGGATTCCACCCATAAGACAACCACGTTCACCATATAAATCAGAAACTACTTCTCTTTGAGCAGTAGTTTGATATAAATAACCTGAGCCAATTGCCACACCTAAACCAACTGCTTTTTCCTCAGCTTTTCCACTGACATCTTGAATAACAGCATAAGATGAATTAATACCTCTACCTTCCTTAAAAAGTGAACGTACTGTACGACCGGATCCCTTTGGAGCTACAAGAATAACATCAATATTTGAAGGAAGATCCACATGAGTGAGATCTTTAAAAACAGGTGAAAATCCATGTGAGAAATAGAGTGTTTTACCTTCAGTTAACAAAGGTTTAATATCTGGCCAAGTTTCACTTTGAGCAGCATCAGAAAGAAGATTCATTACATATGTACCCTTTTTAACCGCTTCATTTACATCAAAAAGAGTTTCACCTGGAACCCAGCCATCTTCAATAGCAGCTTTCCATGATGCGCCATTTTTACGTACACCAATGATAACATTTAAACCATTATCTCTAAGATTAAGACCTTGTCCATAACCTTGAGATCCGTATCCAATAAGAGCAAAAGTATCATTTTTAAAATAATCAAGGAGCTTCTCACGTGGCCAATCAGCACGTTCATAAACGGTTTCTGGAATGCCAGGTGAGAATTCAATTGTTTTAATACCACGGGTAAAACCTTTTGTAATTGTGTTACTCTTACTATTGCATAAAACTGAACCAACAATTGAGTTCTTCTTGTTGTTAACAAGACGGGAAACTGAACGTTTTGAAATGGCACGAGCGGCAGCTCTTGAGGCTTGACGACTAGTACGGGCAAACATTTTAGTATGAATTTTTAGTTATATAAAGTTTGAATTTTAATTAAATTTTAATTAAATTTTAATTAAATTTTAAATTTCGTTCTATATAAAACTCTAATTTCTATTTTAAATATAGAATTCTTATTTTTCTATATATAAAAAACCATAAACCCTCTTTAAAAAATTTCATTTTCCGGGTAATTTGTAATTACTATATTATCCGACATCCGACGATTTTCTATTTCTTATTTAGGTATTTCCTATTTGGTATTTTACGATTATTTATTATTTATTGTTTATTATTTATTGTTTATTATTTAATATTTAATATTTATTATTTATTATTTATTATTTAATATTTATTATTTATTATTTATTATTTATTATTTATTATTTATTATTTATTATTTATTATTTATTATTTATTATTTAATATTTATTATTTATTATTTATTATTTATTATTTATTATTTAATATTTAATACTTATTATTTATTATTTAATATTTATTATTTATTATTTAATATTTATTACTTATTATTTATTACTTAATATTTAATACTTATTATTTATTATTTAATATTATTTAATATTTAATGTTTTTCAATTTATATTACTTTTCTATTATTATTCGATATAGATATTTTTGGTTTATAGTTATTATATAATTACTGTAAAACGTAAAAAGGAAAATAAATATAAATGCAAAATGTAAATGCAAAATGTAAATGCAAAATTTAAATGCAAATGCAAAATTTAAATGCAAAATTTGAAACTCTATACATATTACTCATTGTATATAATATTATAATCCATTTTACAGTGCATACTATCACTTGAAAATTGGTAAAAAATTGCTAGAAAATATGCAAACTATCTGGTCAATATACTGTCACGTACTCTTTTTCTTTATATTTTATTCTACTTTACTTTATTTTATATTAGTTGCAAACAAAGTGGAAATGATTTATTATTAGATTTTTGTTATGTAATATATAGTCAAGTAGCCTTTTTTACTCTTATTATATGCGAAAAAAAAAAAAAAAAATGATTTTAGACCAAAAAATGTTAAAGAAAAAAATATTAGGTACAATTTGTATTTATCTACAATTTAACAAATATACACAAAAAAAATTAAAAAAAATTAAAAAAAAAAAAATAGAAGTATTTATAAAATAATAATTTTTTTTCTTTTAATATTCCTACTTTTAAAAAAAAGCAATAGAATCAAAGATAAAATAATAGAATCAAAGATAAAACAATAGAATCAAAGATAAAATAATAGAATCAAAGATAAAATAATAGAATCAAAGATAAAATAATAGAATCAAAGATAAAATAATAGAATCAAAGATAAAATAACAGAATCAATTAATGGTATGTATTTTAAAAAAGTAACATTAAAAAAACAGAACAAAAAAACAGAACAAAAAATCCCCTAGCAACACAACTACTAAGTACTCTCTCTGAATATAGTACACATAAGAAAAAGATGGACAGCATTTATAGCCACATATAGAGATTCTGCTGTATTAGATATATTGTTTATATTATTTTGTATTATTAGATACACTATTTGTTATTAGTTTAAAACAATAATAAGCATATATATAATAACGTAAACTACCATATAATCTTAAGGAGGTGCTATTTTATATTTATCCCTTCCAGCCCCATGTAAGGGTTTTCTATAACAGATTTAGATTACCTACTATAAAGATATGTGTTGTAAAATGGGAAATATATAAAAGGAAAATATAAGTATTAGGATTGTATTCATTTTAGAAGTATACTATATTAACTACATTACCCATTCAAGTAAAAAAAATATATAAGTAAGCACAATATATATTTAAATTTTACTTATTATTATTACAAGAATATCACTACATCGTCCTTAGTGATTATTTTACTCTTTCAGTAGTTATAGGAATGTTTTCGGACAAATGATAGTATATGGTAGATAGATTAATAATAAAATTACCTTGTATAAATCAAGTCATCTTAAGTAAAATATTCAATTTAAACTAATTATATACAATTTTAAGAATTATATTATTTATTTATTTCCTATTTGAGAAATATTTACTATATATAGTAAGTAACACATAGGGTTTAGGTGAATAACCCTTACTAGGGAATTAAAAAGTAAAACCAGGGTGGAAATATCACTAGTGATGTTAGAAAAACTAATAAAGTGAATGAGTTCTTGTACAAAATGGAAAATAAAAATATAGAAAGAATAAGGCAAGCGTTTTTAGATAAGCCTGATATTTTTAATAGTATAATATCTGTACTTGGTTGGTGGTTGTTCTTATTATCATTTGTTATTATTTATTATTTATTTATTATTTATTTATTATTTATTCATTATTTATTTATTATTTATTTATTATTTATTTATTTATTCTCTATTATATAAATACTAACTAACTATTTCGCAGATTCAAATCCAGAAGTTACAAATGTCATTGAACAAATTTCAAATTATATAATATCTATTAAAGAGGAAAACGATACTGAACATGATAAAAAACGTTTAAAAGTAAAAGAAAATGAACCAATCGAAACAAAAGAATTAGATACATTAAATGAAGATGGTGCAGAAAATATACAATTTGATAATATATCTGCAACTATTCCTATTAGAAAAAAACTAAAATTAACATTTACTAAAAATCATATAATAGGAAGATCAAATAATAATAAACAGCCAGGAAAACCCGATGTGTTAATTAAATATCATGATATCGTTTTTATTGCTTTACTTCCTGCACCAGATAGAACAACTAAGTGAGTTTTTTTGATGTTTTTTTATGTTTTTTTATGTTTTTTTTTTTTTTTTTTTTTTTTAAAAAACTAACATTCACTTTAGAATGCATCACTTTGCTATTTTTTTAAAAAATTCAGATGGGTTCAATCCTAACGGAGATAACGCTTTATTATTCATAATTCCAGATGTTGAACCTAAAGGAGCATTAAAAGAAAACACACTAAACGAACAAGAGGAAGGAAGAAAAATTTTCATTTCTTATACAACAGATATGAAACATGTATTGTTAGAAATAGGAAAAAAAAAACTATTAAATAAAATATCAGATATTCCAATACCAGAGTTTTATATAACGGCATATAAAGGATCTAAAGATGGTTATTTATTTTTAATGGATAAGTATATTATATTTGGATTTAAAAAACCACTTTTTCTATTACCTCATACACAAATATCTTCAATTACCTATACATGTATTACCCGAAGTACATTTAATCTTGTAATTACTGGATTTCCAATTATGCAAGATGAAGGTTCAGCAGAATCTAATGAAATAACTCCAGTAATTGAATTTTCAATGTTAAATCAAAATATATATACTAAATTAGATGAATATATGAGTAATTATGGTTTACATAATAATAGTCTTTCTGAAGAAAATAAAGCGGTTTCTCAAATTCAGAAAGCTGGGGTTGGACAAGCAGAAAAGTATCAAAATGAAGGAGATAATGAAGGCAATGCTTTATTAGAAGCTGAAATAGAATATAACAGATTACATCCAAATGATGGTATTGACTCTGGAATTAATTTAAATATAACGAATGCAAATGACCAAATAAAAACTGATGATGGAGATGACGATAATGACAAGAATTTTGAATCAGCAAGTTCTGATGGAGGGTCACCTTCGTCTTCTGACGACGAGGGAAGTGAAAATGATGAAAATGAGAATGAATAACCACCATTCCAGATAGAATAACATTTGTATTTGTACAATTATACATATATAAAGAGATTACAATTGGTTTTTTACACAATAACTATAAAAATATAAAAATTACAATAAATCAATTAGATAAATACATAATTACTTAGAAATACCGATGACTCCACAAGCAGGTCTTGCTCCAGCATTGCCAGTAGTTAAAGAACCTTCATCACCACCCTTTCCGAGATCATCCGTACCAGCATGAACAACAACGGTACGACCAAGTACAGAAAGAGGACCAATAAGTTTTACAAGATTATCAGTTTTTGAACCCTTTGCAACACCTGAAGCATCAGTTTGAATATTGCCCAAATCGCCTACATGACGATTTTCATCAGTGGGAGCACCATGAGTTTTCTTAAATGGGTTAAAATGCGAACCAGCTGAAGTGCATCCATTTGTATTATCACCAAATTCGTGTACATGGAAACCACGTTTAGCATTTGGATCATTTCCTGAAATATCCCAAGAAATTTTTGTTGGTTCTGATTCTTTTTCTTGTTCGAAGGTTACAACACCCTTGACATTTGAATCTCCGCGAATAACAGCAACTAAGCAATTGTTAGTAAAACTATAAACATAACCAAAAATAAATAATAATAAATGCCATACCTGCTTTAACCATTTTGAATATTATTATTGATAATGAATTTTCGATGAAAAAATTTACGTATTTAAATATTTGAAATATATGCTAATTTAAAATAATAATTGCCTTTTTATACTAAATTATTACTATGGGGAATTATAATAAAGTGGCAAATTATCAGAAAAAGTCCAGAATTGTATTTTAATAGTAATCACATAGTAATTTTCTTTTTGTTTATTATAGTGGAGAAATTATGTAATATTATGTAAGTAAATGAAATCATAATTATTAATTGTAGTAGAGGAGAGAAAAAGAACATACGTCAATGGTAACCATAGTGATGGGTCTTTATGTAGAGATATTATATAGAAAGATGTTAGAGGATAAATGTTAGAAGTAGAACTGGACAAAGACGGTCCTGGTCGGTTTTAGCGGTTTTTTGGACCGGTTTTTAACCGTCGAAAAGACCGCTAAAGACGGTTACTATGGAAAAGAGAGACTTTTGGCAGCTCTCTATATATACAATGAGTGTATATAATGTATGTAATTACAATTAAAAGACATAAAGATTCAACATGTAGATATATATTAGAAAGTAAGTAATTTGAAATTGCGTACATACGTTTATTTATTATGTATATTTATGTACATTTATATAGTATGCTTGGTACCTTAAACCACAATGTACTAGCTTACACGTATAAATACCGCTAATATTAACAGGTACGCTATTATATAAACAAACAACAAAATAAACAAAATAAACAACAAACAAAACAAAAAACAAAACAACAAATCCTAGTCCCACTAACACATAAATTACTCATATAAGTTCTGACAAAAACCCTTTTATTCAAAATATCCATCTCGTAAACCCTATATTGTAAAATCCTTATATCGTAATCCGTATTCTACAATATCATGTTCAATTACTATAAATAAATATACAATTTACAATTATTTGCATTACTATCCATTACTATAATACAGATTTATTACTACCATAATAACATTTATAAATAAACATTACCTTCAAACCCTATAAAACTAATAAAACAACGTTCCCTGATTGTATGCTAATTGAAATTTGTTTACCAACAAAAAATAAAAACAAAATAAACATGCATTTCTATTTGCAGGATACAGGCTACCATAACAACCACTGTAAACATGCCAAACAAACATTGTCATAATTACAACGCAAATCATTCTAGTCAATTTTCATAGTGTATTCCATTTTCATAGTGTATTCCATTTTCATAGTGTATTCCATTTTCATAGTGTATTCAGTTATTATAGTATGTGTAAATTGTATAAATCGATAAATTAATTAGATACAAATTATGTAGAAATTATGTTATATAATGATTAATATAAATAATAAAAAATTATACAACAAACTAATGTCGCTCCACTAATACGCTTGAAAAATTTTCACACCCTCTCCTTTCTTGCCTGTTTAGGAATTATTCCATCTTCTTCCAAAAACACAGGGTAAACTGCCCCCTAATCCCAAGTCATATAAAGCACATTATTGGTTGAAAATATTTCATCTCCATAACAACGCGTTTACCCGGTGTAAAATTTTTACTTTTTTCACAACAATGTGGTGGTTTTTTCCTATCAATAAGAGCGAAAAAGAGAAAAAATAATAAAATTTTTCATATTGCAAAAAAAAAATTTTCATTTTCTCTCGTCTATATAAAGCCCGGCCATCGCTCTACTTTTTCAAAATTTTCTTTTCTCTTTTTTTTTTTTCTTTTTTTTTTCTTCTTCTTTTTCCTGCTCTTTGTCCACTCACACCCGAAATCACTAAGCATTTCGATCTGAGTATTCTTAATATAATTTTTTAATTGTATTATATTTTTATTTTATTTTATTTATATATTTATTTTTATTTATTCCAAAATGGTATGTTTACGTTGTTTTGTAGTAGTTTTTGTTGTTTTGCCACTGTAATTTGCCACTCAAAAAAAAAAAAAAAGAAATTTTTTTTTTTTACTTATTTTTTTATTACATTCTAAATCTATTTGTAATTTAATTTAATTAAATTTTTTTTTTTTTTTTTATTTTAAAAAAAAAAAAAATAATTCTTTTTTTTCATCCTTACTAACACCTACAGGGAAAAGAGAAGCAACATATCAATCTTGTCGTTATCGGCCACGTCGATTCCGGCAAATCTACAACTACTGGACATTTGATCTACAAATGTGGTGGTATTGACAAACGTACTATTGAAAAATTCGAGAAGGAAGCTGCCGAATTAGGCAAAGGTTCTTTCAAATACGCTTGGGTTCTTGACAAACTCAAAGCTGAACGTGAACGTGGTATCACTATTGATATCGCTTTATGGAAATTCGAGACTCCTAAATACATGGTTACTGTCATTGATGCTCCTGGTCATCGTGATTTCATCAAGAATATGATTACTGGTACTTCCCAAGCTGATTGTGCCATTCTTATCATTGCCGCTGGTACTGGTGAATTCGAAGCTGGTATTTCCAAAGATGGTCAAACTCGTGAACACGCTCTCCTTGCTTATACTCTTGGTGTCAAACAACTCATTGTTGCTATTAACAAGATGGACTCTACTAAATGGTCCGAAGCTCGTTTTGAGGAAATTGTTAAGGAGACTTCTAACTTTATCAAGAAAGTTGGTTTCAATCCAAAGACTGTTCCTTTTGTTCCAATCTCTGGATGGAATGGTGATAACATGATTGAAGTTTCTTCTAACTGCCCTTGGTATAAGGGATGGCAAAAGGAAACGAAAGCTGGTGTCGTTAAGGGTAAGACTCTTTTGGAAGCTATCGATGCCATTGAGCCTCCTTCCCGTCCTGTTGACAAACCACTCCGTCTTCCTCTTCAAGATGTTTACAAGATTGGTGGTATTGGAACGGTACCCGTCGGTCGTGTTGAAACTGGTGCTATTAAAGCTGGTATGATTGTAACCTTCGCCCCAGTTGGTGTTACCACTGAAGTCAAGTCCGTTGAAATGCATCACGAACAACTTGTTGAAGGTCTCCCAGGTGACAATGTTGGTTTCAACGTTAAGAATGTTTCCGTAAAGGAAATTCGTCGTGGTAATGTTGCTGGTGATTCTAAGAACGATCCTCCAAAAGGTTGTGAATCTTTCACCGCTCAAGTTATTGTCATGAACCATCCTGGTCAAATTGGTGCTGGATACTCTCCAGTTCTTGATTGCCACACTGCTCATATTGCTTGCCGTTTCGATACTCTCCTTGAAAAGATTGATCGTCGTTCTGGTAAGAAAATGGAAGACAATCCAAAATTCATTAAATCTGGTGATGCCGCTATGGTTAAAATGATTCCAACTAAGCCAATGTGTGTTGAAGCTTTCACTGAATATCCTCCTCTAGGACGTTTTGCTGTTCGTGATATGAGACAAACTGTTGCTGTCGGTGTCATTAAATCCGTTGTTAAGACTGACAAGGTTGGTGGAAAGGTCACCAAATCTGCTCAAAAGGCTGGAAAGAAATAAAATTAAAAAGTTATATTGAAGATTAAAATAATAAATAAAAAAAAAACATTTAAAATAGTTAATTATAATTTTTCATGTTTTTATGTAACGGTTTAGTTTATTTTCTTTTTTTAATTTTGTTAGAATAGTTTTGCAACCTTGATGATTTAAAAATTTAAAAATTTAAAATTTCT
The DNA here is from genome assembly GCA_030573245.1 of Ascobotryozyma americana. Lineage (NCBI taxonomy): Eukaryota > Fungi > Ascomycota > Trigonopsidomycetes > Trigonopsidales > Trigonopsidaceae > Ascobotryozyma > Ascobotryozyma americana. The sequence goes on along the minus strand of JAJMCZ010000097.1, from coordinate 33,600 downwards.
TTTTATTTATAGCTATATTTATATATTTAATATATATATTTATTAAATTAAGATAAATTTTGTAGGCGACAAGTGGATGCATATAAATAGTATATAATTTGTGAGGTTTCTATATGAAGGTGTGTGTGTGTGTGTGTGTGTGTGTGTGTATGTATGTATGCTGTATATGTATGTATATATTATATTGTATGTATGTACTTATTTACTTATATACACAACAGTAAAATCATTAATTTATATATACATACGAAATTCATTATCTAAGATATAGTATAAAAGAGGAAATTGGTAAAAATACTCGAAATAATCATCAATTATCAAAAATGTCATTTGCTTGTGGAATATAGTAACCCCGTCAATTGTTTTTATTACAGGAAGAAGATGGGACAGTTATAAAAGAAGGTTGTTGATGCATTGCCGATTGTAAAGCTAGTTGTAACTTATTAAATCTATAGCCAGATTCTTTTAATTTTTCAATAACAAATCGCATTCCCTGTCGTGATCTAGATAAATTTTCACCAAAACGCATTTGACCCCAAGCTTCTATCCTATTTTTCACAAAACCAAATTGTGATGATATGCTAACTTCTGTTTGTACATCAGTACTTTTACCATGTTCCTTATATGTGACAGTTTCCATAACTTTCATTATTTTTGTATGATCAACATTTTGTGAAGTTGTAAGCATAATTCTTTTTTTGGGATCAACTATACTTCTTTCTAGAATAAATGATACATCGATTTTACCCAAAAATGCCCTACTCCAATTTGGTAATTTACCTTGTTTTAAAATTAACCTTGATGAATGTAATCTTCCTTCACTATCAACATGTCTTGAAATTGTATCTGACGCTATAACATGTCTTGAATATGGATTAGGATATCTTAAAAAGAAAGCCAATGAAACTGTAGCAAAATCGTTATCGAATTTATCTTTACAAGAGTAGAATTTTACCATTGCGCTGAATTCGATTGATTGTAATTTAATAAAAAAAATTTAGATTAATTGAAGCTAATCTGAAAATTGGTGATCTGGAAATTTTGTAATATGTTGGTATTAAACTGTATAATGTTAATTTTTTTTTTTATTTATTTTTTTTATATATTTATATATATATATATATATATATATATATGCGTAAATAAATAAATTCCAAAACTATTTTAAATATTTGCACTACTCAAAGTCCTTCTCTTAATTTTTTTTTCGGAAATAGCGGGGTTAGTTATTATATGGATAATAGAGAAAATCAAAATTCAAAATTACTAGTAAATTTAAAACTAGTAGTAGAAATTGAATGCTATATATTATTTTAATAAATAATAATAAAAATTAATATTAAGGAGGGATATAAATGTCAAGGTGTACTATTTTGTCCTTTTATAGTCTTTTGTTAAACTGTTTTGGGTGGTTTAGTGTTTGTTTGTTTAATTAATTTAATTTATTTTTTATTATTTACTATAAATTGTATGAGGTTTTTATTGGACTTACAAATTTATTCTTTTAATTAGTTCTCAGAGTCTGGAAACAAAAAATTAATTAGTACGACGAAGTTGCGTTTTTCTAATTTCTGTTGTTATGGAAGATTTTGATTTGGGTGGCAACGAAATTTAAATTTGCGGTGATGTAATCGTGAGCGTAAGTTTGTGTAATTACAGTATTTATGACCCATGAGAACTTTATAGTATAATAGTATATACTATAGTATAATAGTATAATTTATAGTATAATAGTATATACTATAGTATAATAGTATATAAGTTATATATTAATTAGTCCATATAGACCGCAAATAAAACATAAATAGAAACATTAAGCTTATTTAAGTATTACAGTGTTGTCTATTGTATGCATACATATTATTCGTATGTAGGTATTTATTTATTTATTATTTATTATTATTATAATATTATATTATATTTTATTATATTACTAGTATTAATAATTATTATTTATAATTTTTGTTTATTTTTATGCTGTGGTTAAGGAAAAGATAGCATTTATTTGTTTATTTATTTTTGGCATTTATATTTATATTTTATTTTATTTATTTTATTTATTTTATTTATTTTATTTATTTTATTTATTTTATTTATTTTATTTATTTTATTTATTTTATTTATTTTATTTTTGTTGTATTTTTTATTTTAATTTTTTTTTAATTTTCCCATATGTCAAAATTTGAATTTTTATTTTTTATTTCTTTATATAGCATTTATTTTCTTTTCTTTCTTTTGCTATAGGGGGAAAATTGAATTTTGAGTTTGGCTTTTTATTTTATTTTTTATTTAGCATATTTATTTATTTGTTTTTCCTATTTGTTGTTTATTTATTATTTATTATTATTATTTGTTTATTATTAATTAATTAATTATTATTTATTATTATTATTTATTATTATTATTTATTATTATTATTTATTATTTATTATTATTATTTATTATTTATTATTATTATTTATTATTTATTGTGTGCTAGTTTTATTTGCACGTAACAATTTCTTTTATATGACCATAGTAAATGTGGTTACTAAAAATAATGCGAATCATCCTTTTGTAGTAATTCCCCCTTTTGTAGTATGTAAACTATTAAAAAGCCAATATCATGTGAAAGATCAATTACAGCTGGAATTGATTGCTTCAAATAATTGTATGAATCCTTCTTATTATTAATATCTAATCTTTTTACTTTAATTGTTCCACCATCAGATATTGCTAATTCTAAAAACAAATTGTTTTCTCTATATAAAATGTTTAATAGTATTGTAAATTCTTTACCCATTTTTGTAAAACAATTTACTATAATATCATGACTGATATATCTTTCTTCTAATAATTTTGAAAACATATTCACACTATAATCTACCTCTAAAATGTTAGATACTATGTTGATTTTTAAACTTTCCAATAGTTCATTAAAGATGATGTATTTTCGTAGAACCTATTTTGTTAGATGAAAAGAAAGGAAAAAAAAAAGTTCTTATTATTATTATCAAACATACCTGTAAAATTGGAAGTAAATCACATAAATGGGAAATATACAACTTTTGCATGTCATATGTTGATTTTAAAGATGAAATAGATATTTGTAAATGACGATTATATCCATAAGAATCTTCTATATCTCTTGTATAATTTGTATCGAAATGTAATTTATCATCTAAAATATTTTGTGAGTCATTGTTATGTTTTAGAGTTATAACTGCTTTATCAAGAAGAAAATCATCTACATAAGAGATACTAATTGGACTTTCTAATTCTAAAGCTAAAAATGGTTGTAAGGACAAGGAGGAGATCATTACCGGATTATGTGCCCATATTATTTGTTGTCTAAAGTTAGTAATAATATAATAATATAATAATATAATAATATAATAATATATATATATATATGCATACATACATACAATACATACCCTTTGACATAAGATTGCTCTAACCAATTTGCAGATTGAGATAATGGCTTATATTTATTAGGTGTTTCATTAAGTTCAGTACTAATTAATAAAGAATAAATGTTTAAAACATTTTTATAAGAATTAAAAGACCTAAAATATTTTAATTCAACACCTATTCTAGAACTATTTGATTTATAAGATAAACCATGACCTTGTGATAAAGGGCATAAATATTGTTTTTCAACCTCATACACTTTTTGTAAATCTGTATATATTTCAGTAATAATTGAAAGTAAATCAACGCCTTCAGAAGACATTTTATCTTGTTCAACTAATCTTTCTAAATTAAAACGAAAATCACTTAAATCTTTAGATTTTAAATTATCCAATAACATTTTCTCACTAAGTTCTTGATCATCTTCACTTAATGCCATATTTGCAAATGATAATGAGACTCTTTGGGGGACTGAATATGGGTCTATAAGGTCAATCTGTTTGTTAGAGATATATTTATAGTGTGAAATACTATAATAATTATATAGCAATATATAGTAATATAATAGTTTACTATAGTATGAAATACTATAGTAATTATTTAGGCATATACCCACATCTATAAGGATTATTTTCCCACTAAGGCTAATTCGATTTCCATTGGCAATTTCTTCTTCAAAAACATCAAAACTAAAGCGGGGTTAGAAATAGTGCATTTAGTAAACAACCAAATAAATAAACAAACAAACAACCAAATAAATAAACAAATTAACAAACAAACAAACAAACAAACAAACAAACAGCATATATGCATCTACCCAATAGATTTTGCGAGATTTTTTACTCCGCTAATAGTTGGCCTGCTTTGTATTTGGCTTAGTTTTGAAATAATAATTTCTATTGGTTTTTTATCGGAACACGATCCGATTTCTCCGTCAACCATTGTTCTGTGACTATTGGTCAATATGTTCACTATGATACACTATAAATATACTAAACTATATATATACTAAACTATATATACATATATACATACATATATACATACATATATATATACATATATATAGTATAATATAATATAATATAATATAATATAATATAATATAATATAAACTATACGTTATAATTTATAACGTATACTCTTTTTCATACTCTATGTCTAATAGTATTAGACTAATAGTAGTAAAAATAATCGATTATATAATCAATTATATAATTCGTATAAATTATTTGTCGGCTATATAGGCTATATCGGTTATATAAAAGCTGGGGTAATAACCGGATTGCCAAGGCGCTAATTAATTTAAACCTAATGAGACCTTTATTTAACGTTTAAAAAAGCCATCTTTGAATACAAATACCAAACACAATTATTTGTATATAAAAACGACTTTTCTGTCTGTTTGTAAAGTTTGATTTCGTAGTTCATACACATAAAAGTTTATATTTTATTATATACAAAAGTTTATCGTCATACATACAAAGGCTTATAGTAATTAACAGTAGTATACTTATCAAATGGCTCATTCTGAGTTTTCTCGTAAGTGATGTTTATATATGTATACATATACACATATACACATATACACATACATATACACATACATATACATACACATATACACAAACGTATACACAAACATATACACAAACGTATACAAAACATATACACATATACACATACTTACTATCAATAGGATTCCCCTCAAGAAGATCGGTTGTAACATCCACTAAAGGAATTGTTGCCGCATCTCAAACATTAGCTTCTTCTGCTGGAGTTAAAATACTTGAAAAAGGCGGTAACGCAGCTGATGCTGCTGTTGCAGCTGCGGCTGTTTTGGCTATAGTTGAACCGTCATCTACTGGAGTTGGGGGTGATATGTTTGCTATTTTTTATTCTGCAAAGGATAAAAAAGTTTATGGAATAAATGGATCGGGTCGTTCATCAAAAAATATTTCCTTAGAATATCTTCAAAAGCAAGGTTATACTGGTAATGAGCTTCCTCCAGATTCTATCCATACTGTCACTGTTCCAGGAGCAGTTGCTGGTTGGCTTGATTCGATAAAGAAATGGGGTGCTGGTTTATCTATTAAAGAAATATTAGAGTGAGTTATATTATTATATTATATTATATTATATTATATTATATTATATTATATTATATTATATTATATTACAATGTTATATATTATTAGTATAGTACAGTATAATAGTATAATTTAATATTATATTATTATTATTATTATTATTATTATTACTATATTATTATTATTATATTATTATTATTATTATATTATTATATTATTATTATTATTACTATATTATTATTATTATTATTATATTATTATTATTATATTATATTATATTATATTATTATTATTATATTATTATATTATTATTATTATTATTATTACTATTACTATTATTTAATTATATTCATTATTTTTGTTTATTTTTATGTTGTGGTTAAGGAAAAGATAGCATTTATTTTGTTTATTTATTTTTGGCATTTATTTTTTGGCATTTATTTGTTTATTTATTATTTATTATTTATTATTTATTATTTATATTTATTATTTATTATTTATTATTTATATTTATTATTTATTATTTATTATCATTATTATTATTCCCCTCTAACATTAGACCCGCTATTGAACTCGCTGAAAATGGCTTTGTTGTAAATGAAATTTCAGCAAATATGGTATGTATCGTTTGAAAATAAATTTAAATAATTAAAATAAATAAATACAATTTTCTTCTTACTAACTAAAAAGTGGGCACAAGAAGCATCTCGTGTTATTAATGCTTCCGCAAATTATAATGATTTGTTGCCTCATGGAAACCCACCACGTGCTGGTACAATTTTTAAAAATCAAAACTATGCAAAGGTATTGAGACGTATTGCGGAAAATGGCTCACAAGGCTTTTATAATGGTGAGACAGCTTCTTCAATTGTTGAAACTGTTCAACAACTTGGTGGATTACTTGATTTACAAGATCTTGCTTGTCATAAATCAACTTTTGTAGACCCGATTTATATTACTTATCGTGGTTTAAATGTTTGGGAAATACCACCAAATGGACAAGGATTAATTGCTTTATTAACACTTGGAATGATTAGAGAACTTGAAAATGCTCATATAATTCCAGATTTAAAAGAACTATATATTAAACAGGGTTCAAATAGTAAATATGGTCATAATTCAATTCACTATTTACATTTATTAATTGAACTTTTAAAACTTGCTTTTAAAGATGGACAGGAATATATTTCTGATCCAACTACTTACAATATACCTGTTAAGCAATTATTATCACCAAAATTTTTACTCTCTAGAGCAAAAATATTTAATCCTAACAAGGCAAATAAAAACTATTCCTATGGTGTTCCAGATCCAACATATAAGGGAGATACTGTTTATTGTTCTGCATCTGATAAAGATGGTAACGCTTGTTCTTTTATAAATTCCTTGTATCAAGGTTTTGGTTCAGGTGTTATTCCTAAAGGGACAGGATTTTCTTTACAAAATAGAGGAGCTAATTTTTCTCTTCATAAAAGCAAACATAATGTTATTGGTCCTAATAAAAGACCTTATCATACAATAATTCCTTCAATGATTACATATAATGAAACATCTAAATTATTTGCTTCTTATGGAGTAATGGGCGGGTTCATGCAACCACAAGGTCATGTTCAAGTGGTGTTAAATACTTTAATTTTTGGGTTCAACCCACAAGAAGCTTTAGATGCTCCTAGAGTCTGCATATCTCCTGGAGAAGAAACTGTTCATGGTTTAACTCCTGTAAAGGTTCTTTTGGAAGATGGAATGCCAATAGAAACCATCAAGGGACTAAGTGAACTAGGACATGATGTAAAATTGGTTAAAGATTTTGATCGTGCTATTTTTGGAAGTGAGTTGTGTGTTATTTATTGTTTGTTTGTTTATTACGTTATGGATACTAACTCAACTTTTAGGAGGACAAATTATACGTGCTTTTGAATCTGATGGCTATAATTATTATTGTGCCGGAAGCGATTTACGTGGTGATGGTGCAGCCATTCCGGAAGTTTAAAACATATTATACACACATTATATATTATACACACATTACATATTATACACACATTATATATTATATTTTTACCAACATAAACAACTAATTTCTCTAGGAGAAAGGGTCTAGTAGAATAATTGATATTTTCTGATACAAATTATAAATATAAATACATGCAAACAAATTATAAATATAAATACATGCAAACAAATAAATACATATAAAGAACATATAAAGACAGACATATAAAGACAGACATATAAAGACAGACATATACAAAGACATACAGTTAAAATTATATTATCTACATAAATGAATATATGTTGTTTTAATATTTGTCTACTATATATGAGAATCGTTTTTGGTTGTTTAATAACATTTGTAAATAATAACAACGGTTCTGTTTCTATATACAAAGTAAAAATTAAAGGTGCCAATAATTATTAGTATTATTATAAATTATAGAATAGCATAATATGAAAAATATTTTTATTATTAATAGATTTATCAAAAATAATAATATTTCAAATCCACCACTATTAAATAGTAATGTTGGAATAAAAAATAAGGTTTTTAATTTCAATTTTAAGTCCAAGTTAAAAAAAAGAGATTTTCATTGTAAAAATTCATTACTTTCTTCCATAGTAAACAATAATAATATTATTATTAACAGTAACAATGAAAAAATCGAACTTTTACACCCTATTCTATGGAAAAGAGCAGAATCTATCGTTGACGAATATAACAAAATTAAAAATAATTTAAATAAAGCTTTTAATACTAATGATGCTACCCGTATAGGCGAACTGGAGCCAATATATGAAAAAATTAAAAAATATGAAAATTTAATAAACGAATTAAACGAATTAAAATCAATGATGAATGATTCTTCGCTGGAAAATGAAGCAAAATTAGAATTTAATGTTTGCATTGAATCTATTAATAAAACGTCTTTAGAATTACAAAATGATTTACTTCCCAAAAATGATGAATTTTTAAAATCACCTTGTATCATGGAAATTAGACCGGGCGTCGGGGGAGGTGAAGCCTCCATTTTTGCAAAAGATTTATTAACTATGTATACAAATTACTGTAATAGAAAAGGTTGGAAATATAAAATTCTCTCTTTGAATAAATCTTCGAATGGTTCCGGTTCCGGTTCCGGTTCCGGTATTACCGAGGCCATTTTGGAAGTTACAAGTTTAAATGCATTCAATTCCTTAACTTACGAAGCCGGCGTACATCGGGTTCAAAGGGTTCCTGAAACTGAGGCAAAAGGAAGAGTGCATACATCAACTGCTGCTGTTATTGTGTTACCATTAAACAACAACAACAACAACAACAACAATAATAACAAGGCAACCGACAAAGTAGCATCATCAACCCGCACATTTTCATCGGCCGAACTTCGTATGGAAACCATGAGAGCGTCTGGTCCTGGTGGGCAGCATGTAAACAAAACAGAATCCGCTGTAAGATTAACGCATATACCAACCGGAATTTCGGTTCATATGAGAGATTCAAGATCTCAACATGAAAACAAAGAAAAAGCATTTATGGTACTTAATGCTAGACTTGATGCCTATGAACGTGAAATTAAGGAAATTAAGGAAAAACAAGCTCGGAAATCACAAGTTTCAACCACTGATAGAGGTGACAAAATTAGGACTTACAACTTCCCGCAAGATAGAATTACCGATCATAGGTGTTCTTATTCTACGCATGGGATTGACGACCTTCTCAATGGAAGAGGACTTGATGAAATCATAAATAATGTACGTAAATGGAAACAGGAGGCTCAATTGAAGGAGTTATTAAATGAGACTCGCAATGAATATTGACTATGTATATAAATGGAAACGTGAATAAAAATAAAAGTTTTTTATTATTGATTTTGTATTATTTGTATTATTTGTATTATTTGTATTATTTGTATTATTTGTATTATTTGTATTATTTGTATTATTTGTATTATTTTGTATTCTTATATCATTTTACACATATATACTAATGACCTAAATGGTCTCTCCCAATACATGAAGCTCGTCCATAAACTGGTGAGGACTTAAAATCCCACTACTTCCATAGAAAACCCTTCTCTTTGGATTCTTTCTTGCACCCCATTCCTGTAAATTGCCATATTCTAGATATGAGCCACCGCCAACTGTGAAAACAATGCAATCAAGAAAAGATTGAGAACTTGGTTGACGACTACCACTTAAACGAGAGATTTTTGGATCAAAATGCAAATATTCTTCAGCACCCGTTGAATTATTAGAAGATCCAGATGAAGCGGAAGGATCAGCAATTGAATCTACAATCTGTGTTAATGCAAGATCCTTTTTGGAAGGTAATAAATTTTTAACTCCAGAAATTAAATTATCAAACCCACCAGAAAATGCACTGTCTTTCATAAAGTTTCCTAAACCTCTAAATATTTCACTTGTACCTCCTCCCGTGCTATTTGAAGACTGCCCACCTAAAGAATTATTGTTCCCACCATATCCGGAATATGAGTTATTGGATGAATTTGTAGACATCATTGTCATTTTGGCAGTTTCATGTGCACGTTTGACATATTTAAGAGGAAGCAAATCACAACCTTGATCAGAAAGCACCTTCTCAAATTCTTCTAATTCCTGTGGAGATATATTATCCACCGATAGAAAATATATAATAAACAAACGAAGTTTATCCTCTGGACTACCATGCGGAGCCTTAATAGCTTCTAAGATTGTAGTTTTATTTTGTCGAGAAATTGTTTCTTCCATTTGAAATAAGTTATCAAGCGATCTATCCTTGATTGATTTTAAAATCTCAGTAGCAATATTCATATGCATATCCAAGGTTTTTTTACGAGCAGTTAACTCTGGGAGAGTAGTCATTACGTCTTTTAATTTGTGGGCATTAGGAGTAAGTAAATCATCATCGTTAATTTGTGATAAATTATTAATACCAGTTTGTCTAGAGATACGATCAGTGTCAGATTTATAACGATCAATTTCCTTATCTAAATTTTCCGCCATTTGAGGAAAAGGTATAGAGGAATTTTCTTCCCAAAAGAAATCATTCAAGTCAATATCATAAGTGGCTTTTGGCTTTAATTTTGCATGAGAAGATTTTTCATTATTTAAAGGTGATTCTGCAGGAATAGTAATTCGATTTAATTTAAAATCAAGAGTATCCTGGACTAACCCTTGGTAAGTCCAAGAATGAGATAACATTGAAACCAAATCTAAATTGCGATCTATAATTATTAAAACCGGACGCAAACTGTTTACAGTTGAAGGGAAGGGACCTTTCCCATTTGAACTTTTCGTGTTTACTATTGCATCTCTTATTTTTTGATCTAATTTTCTTGCAATCATTTCTGCAGCATTGCCCTTAGTGCACCTAATTATTGGAGGTACATTTATAGTGACAGTTACACTGAAAAGCCCGTTAACCAAATTATCTATTGTTTTTTCTATAACTTCGTCTTGCACTTTGGGACTTGCTAAAGTTGAATATACATGATCATAATCAAGACTGAATAAATTTGCTTCAGTGACGATAAAATTAAGATATTGATCATAAACTTGCTGTATAAGAGAAGAATTATTTATAGTTTTCTGCGCGAAATCCTCCAGCAAGGAACGAGGAACCGGAGAAATAAAATTAATATAAAACGACTCATACAAATCTTTTGCTAAATCATCCGATACACGATCGATATTTTCCTTCGTGGGTTTTATAAAATAAATAGCCGGAACATCCTGCAATGTATGCCTGTCGGATTCCAAAAGCATATGCATTGTAATTCCACTTTTGAGTAAATCATTAACGCGTAAAACCGGAGCAATAATTTTCTGTCCGGTTTTGTCAAACACTAAAACTTTCCATATGGGGTCATCGTCTGCCAGTGGTTTTGTGAGTGAATCTGACACTTCCTGCTGGATTTGGTTTAGTTTGTCCATTTCGTCGGTTCCGTCTACGGTTGAATTTGAGTCAAAGTCTGGTTGGATGTTTAATTGCAACATGCGTTTTAGTATGCCTATTAGAGTTAGAGTTTGGCAGAAAGAAAGAAAAAAAAAAAAAAAAAAAAAAAAAAAAAAAAAAAAAAAAAAAAAAAAATCAAACAAAATCTAAAAACACTCACTAATTTGCAAACTTCGCAAAGATCTATTTTTGGAAAAAGTCATTTTTGAGATTTGAACACAGTGATTTTAGAATTTATATTATGTTAATTTTCTGCTAATTGTGAAAAGTGTACTAATAAAAACTTGTGAAAAATCTTAAAAAATTCATGGAAAATTCATAAAAAATCGGAAAAATTTGGAAAAAATCTGAAAAAAATCAGAAAAAAATCAGAAAAGAAATATAAAGATAAATTCAACTATTTTCGTATATTTTTTCACTGTTTGTATAATTTTTTTCAACAATCTCTAAGTAAATCTTTATTTTTTAATTGATTTTCATCTATTTTTTTCTTTTTTCGCTCCTTTTTTGTCTATGAGAAGTGCTTCGCAGGAATTGGTGGGCATGGCAACGGTTGTTATGACAGGTGGGGAAAATAGTTTTTGTTTTTGTTTTCCATAACCAGGACAACCGTTGGTAAACCAACGGTTGTCCTGGTTATGGCGGAAAAATTCGGAGAAACTCACTCAGCCCTAGAAAACTAAATTGCGAGGAATTGTATTCGTTGCTATGAAATATTTCGTTAAATAATAATCACCCAAAGGAAATTATAATTACTCTGTAAAAATGATGTCATTTCCTAGCAACGACTAGCGCATAAACTTGAATAAAAACCTCTTGGGCCGCATAAAAAGTACAGAAAATAAAAAATATTGTTTAAATTGACTGAATAGATTAGAGTTTTTATTCTTGCTCACTTTATTTATATTTTATTGCTTACTAGTATCTTTTCAAAGATTAAAAACGCTTTTTGTATTGTTTGCTACACTTTTCTATTTGTATATCTACTAAAATGACTTCTTCTCTCGAACAATTAAAGGCTACTGGAACGGTAGTGGTTGCCGACTCTGGGGACTTTGAAAGTATGTATTGTGATATGTTTATGTTATTTTGTGTTATTTTATATATCACTATATGTTATTTTATGTTATTTTATATGCTACTATTATGCTATTAAACGTTATCTTTATAAGCTACTATTATACTGTGTTTATTATTTATATTGACTAGAATTGTTTTATTTTTTATTTTTTATTTTTTATTTTTATTTTTATTTTTATTTTTATTTTTATTTTTATTTTTATTTTTATTTTTATTTTTATTTTATTTTATTTTTATTTTTATTTTTATTTTTATTTTTATTTTTATTTTTATTTTTATTTTTATTTTTATTTTTATTTTATTTTGTTACCCCTCTTTAACGCGTGGGGCACCCCACACATTCTATCGTACTAACTATTTTTAAGCTATTGCCAAATACAAACCAACCGATTCAACCACAAACCCCTCTTTAATTCTTGCTGCTATTAAGAAACCAGAATACGCTAAACTTCTTGACGTTGCCGTGCAATATGCGAAATCCAAAGTGAGTGATTACTAATAATTGTGTATTACTAATTTTTTGTTGTTGTTGTTGTTGTTGTTGTTGTTTATTAATATATATGCATATACTGACTGACACAGTCCTCCGGCAGTTTGGACACCCAAATCGCTTTTGCCACCGACCGTCTTTTGGTTGAATTCGGTAAAGAAATTTTAAAAATCGTACCGGGCCGTGTTTCCACCGAAGTGGATGCCCGTCTTTCGTTTGATACTAAAAAAACAATTGCAAAGGCTATTGAAATAATAAAACTTTATGAATCTTTAGGTATTTCGAAAGATAGAATTCTTATTAAGATTGCGTCAACTTTTGAAGGTATTCAAGCTGCTCGTATTCTTGAAGCTGAACATGGAATTCATTGCAACTTGACCCTTTTATTTTCCTTCCCACAAGCTGTCGCTTGTGCTGAAGCTAAAGTTACTTTGATTTCTCCTTTTGTAGGCCGTATCTTGGATTGGTATAAAGCAAATACTGGTAAAACTTACTCTGCTCAAGAAGATCCCGGCGTTACTTCTGTAGCCCATATTTTTAAATATTATAAAAAATTCGGCTATAAAACTATCGTTATGGGTGCTTCTTTTAGAAATATTGGCGAAATCAAGGAACTCGCTGGCGTTGACTTCTTGACTATTTCCCCAAGTTTATTGGAACAATTATACGAATCAAAGGATCCCGTTCCAAAGAAACTTGATGCTCATAATATTCAAGCTTCTGACAATTTAAAGAAGGTTTCTTTTATCGATGACGAACCCGCTTTCAGATGGGCTTTCAATGAAGACCAAATGGCCACTGAAAAACTTTCTGATGGCATTAGAAAATTCGCTGCTGATGCTGTCACTTTGGAAGGTATCATTAAATCAAAGTTAGATGCTTAGATTTTTTACATTATGAATAATGTAGACTTGTAATATTTATATTATGTAAATGATGAATAAATATTAATTTAATATTTTCAATCCAATTTAAAAAATATATACAATTTAAAAATATCAACTTTTATAAATGAATGTCTAACTAATAAATGAAAACTTTTTTATATAAAATGTTCCAACTTTTTGTTTCTTAACTTTTACCTTTATAATTTTATTTTATTTATTTTATTTTATTTTTTTTTCCAAAAAAAATTTACTCAATCGTAGTCTGTAAAATCTCCATAATACCAACACCCCCAATGATTAACCTTAGCTTGGTCTTCTAATGGCAATAAATGTTTTGCAACCTCCTCAGAATATGATACAGAAATCTTTTTAGGAATCACATAAGCATATCCAGATGCAACTAACTCAGAATTTATTGAATCATTCTCATTAGAAGAATTCTCAGGATCGTATAATGTCACGGCACGTTTACCATCTGAAAGTATGTAATCCACACGAGCTACTAACACTTTCTTAGCATTATCATCTCCACACCCAACAAATTTTTTAAATTCTTCAATGGCAACATCTAAAAATCCTGTAGATTCTGGTGGGAAGGCAATGTAAGATAATTCTGCATCAATATCACTAGCATTAGATTTTCCTGCATTTGCAGCAGCAGACTTCTTTGCAAGCTTTACATCACCAAGATCTGACACAGATTTTACTATAACATCAAGATACTCTTTCTTTTCAGGAGCAATATTCTTTTGAGTATTCTCAGCACTAGCCTTTTTATTTCTTTCGGCAATTAATTGTTCAGACCAAATTCCTTTATGAGCATCTTTGGCAACCTTTTCAGCTGCTGAAAATTCTTCGAATAAGCCCAATCGTTCTGCAGAAAATTCATTCACTTCTGCAAATCCTTCGTGTAATAATGATATGGCAAAATTTTCCTTTGATCCTATTACTCTGATAACACCAATAAATGCACCACTTCTGTCTATATCTGCAATTTCAATTTCCACGTCTCTTTGCATAAGTTTTCTATTAGAATACATGTATGCCTCCTTACCAAATGGTTCTGAACTTGTTGTTGCGGAACTTGAAGATGCATTTGAAGATGCATTTGAAGATGCATTTGAAGATGCGTTTGAAGATGCGTTTGAAGAATTACGAACAAATCGTGGTACTCGAATTCCTCCAATAACAAATGTAAGTTTAAGGTTTTCACGAGGAATAGAAATGCGTGCTCTAGAACCTGACATTACAAAATCAACCACACCATAATGCTTTTTCTGTCTAGTGAGTGAGTTAATAAAAGCTTTAGCTTTGCTTCCTGACTCTGAAGCATCTACAGTGCGGTCCGGATCAGGTTTCTTTTCGGAGTAGATGCCAATTTTAACTTTTGATGCCTTAACACTTTCTTCTATAAGTTCATCCCATATTGGTGAACGAAGAGTGTCATCTTTTTTATGGTGTAAAACAGAAGCATAACCGGCAGAAACGATGCTAAGGGCGACATCCTTCCCATGGAAAGATACGTTAGCTACATCAATTTCAGGAATAGTTTCAGTTTTTTCGCGTTTACCTATAATTTCCACTTGCACACGTTTTCCAATGAGCAATTTACGTACAAATTCTTTACTTGCCTGTACAAATGGGGCTTGGCTTTGATCTGAAGGTCTTGGGGATCTGATTGAAGCCAGTCTTATAGACAATTCCTTACTTGCATTAGGACCTGAAGTAGGTCTAACAATCAAAGTATCTGAAGAAACAATTTGAATCACTGAAGCTTCAAAACCTTTATTTCCTAAAGGAGTAGTGGGTTTTGAAATAGATTTCCAAATGTTTAATCCCTTTGCTTTTGCAATTTTTTCAGCGTTTCGAAGTTTAAGCATTTTTTCAGCACCAATAAATTCCGATTGCCAATCAGCAACTTCGCCTAGACCATTTTGCAGCAAAAGTTCTTCGATATGGCCAGCAGGATGAATGATATCTGCATAAACAATATTTTGCGAAGACACAGCTACAAGTTTTACTTTAACTAATCTTTGTAAAAGTCTTGTTTCGACAAAATGTTTTGCAATTGATGAGACTGGTTCTTCCTTTGGAACCTTAATGCCAGCAAGATGAATTGTTCCGATTACATGTTGAGTAGGGGAGAGTAAAATACGAATGAGTAACCCATCACCTGAAAACACTCTTTCCACGATTGCATCATGAGATTTTCCTTTATTCTGATCAACAAATTCCTTAGAAATTGGATTGGTAATTTTGATTTTTATCGGATTTTTCCAAAGACCGAGTTTGTTATCTTCCGCATATTTTTCCAACTGTTTTAATTTTGCAATTAAATCCCCAAACTCGCCTTCTTCGTACTTCTGAAGCCCCGTACGCAGTTTAACTTTGCCGTCCTCCGTCATTTTTTCCAACAAATTAATAGAGTTCGAAACATAGATATTGCCATATTCTCTATCAGAATTCTGAGGTTTATAGTAAACTTTAAATCTGATTTCCTTATTCAACAAACGCTGTCGGAGATACTCTCTAGCCTCAAAATTTACTGAATCTTCATATTCGTCGTTTTCCTTGCGTTGACCGGCATAGGAAGTAACAAAGGCTAAGGAAATTACTCTTTCCGGAACATTTCCATCAGACGTACCAGCCGGTTTAATCGGAGTGAGAATGACACTATCTCCCGATAAAATACTTTTCACACGAGCGGCGTAAAACGGTGAGTCCATGCGGGTACAATATGATAAAATTCAAAGTCTAAATTCAAGTTCTATTAATTGTGTCGAAATACTGAAATCTTCAGAGTTAAAAATCAGCCCACACCAGTACTTTTCCACTCGTGGTGCTAAAAAATATAAATAGATTTTCCATTTTTGCGATTACTAAAATAATAATGCAAATAAATATCCCCCTGTTGAGAATCGAAGTGGTACATTTGTTCACTATAGAAATATTTTACTAGTTATAGAGGAAATATAGACTAGAACTATATAGCAATATCGACAGGGTAGCGTCTCCGTGGCAACCGAATTCGAGGAAAAACCGTCGTAAACAAGTATGTAAACAACAGAAGGAGTAGAAAATAAACAAATAAAATAAACACAAAAAAACAAAAAAAACAAAAAAATATAAAAGTAGAGGAGAATTGAAGAGAGTGAGTTACGGAAGGAAAAAAAAAAAAAAAAAAAAAAAAAAAAAAAAAAAAAAAAAAAAAAAAAAAAAAAAAAAAAAAAAAAAAAAAAAGTAGGGGAGAATTGAAGAGAGAGAGTAACGGAAGGAAAAAAAAAAAAAAAAACACAAACACAAACACAAACACAAATAAAACCAAATAAATTGTTTACTATTTATCAGTCATTATATTTGTATTTACTTCACTGTTTTAACTTAGTTAGCATTCTTTACTAATTCGTCAGGTGTAGTAATTTGGGTGAATTTGGTTCGACTGATTTGGGTAGATTGGGGTTAATTTGAAATTTACAGTTTGCAATACAATTTGGTTTTCGCTAACTATTGTTGATATTGATATTGATATTTTTCTTTTTCTTTAGAAATTTATTTTTTCTTTTTCCGTGGTTCCTTTGGAAATTTCAATTGGGAGTTTGTTTGTTTTTTTTCTTTCTTTGCAGACATTTACATACAATACGCATACAATACAATACATACAATACGCATACAATACGCATACAATACATACAATACGCATACAATACGCATACAATTCACAACATTCACAACATTCACAACCTCCTTACAAGCTAATTGAGATTGCATATAAAAACATTGTTTGTTTATGTTTTCAACAAAGGAAAAAAAATCAAACTGAAAATTTCCTTGTTGAATTTATTCGAAAGTTTTTTTGGAAATTTTGGGTTGTTACTTTTTTCATAAACACAACATCTCAATCCCCCTAGTAATCCCGACTTCAAATGCATACTAAAGCAATCTCGAAAATCTCGAAAATCTCGAAAATCTCGGAAATCTCGGAACAGAAAAATCAATTAGTTTCTCATGATGTTTTGGAATCTACTTATGAATTTTCAGTCGGAGAAGAGGTTTGGGTTGCGGATGTAAAAGAAGCCTTCAGAGCAGGGAAAATCTTGGAAATTAATGATTCATTGATTAAAATATTATTTAAAGATGATGACACTGTTGCTACAATTAAAAAACAAGATGTTTTTAAAATGAATCCTGAAAAATTCGAAAAAGTCAATGACATGGCTGAACTCACTTACCTTAATGAAGCTTCGGTTATTTATAATTTGTCATCTCGATTTATGAATAATCTAATATATACCTATTCGGGTCTTTTCCTTGTTGCTGTTAATCCATACCAACCTTTACCAATATACACAGAGGAAATTTCAAAATCATATAGAAGTAGCTCAGTCCCCAAAAATACCACTCCACATATTTTTGCCATTGCTGATAAAGCTTATAAGAATATGCTTTCAAATCAAAAAGATCAATCCATCCTTGTAACCGGGGAATCAGGGGCTGGAAAAACTGAAAATACTAAAAGAGTAATACAATATTTAGCTGTAAGGGCCGGGAAATCTGATGACTCTTTCCTAAATACTGGCTTGGAGGAAAGAATAGTACAAGCAAACCCTATTCTTGAATCATTCGGAAATGCTCGTACAACAAGAAATAATAATTCTTCTAGATTTGGCAAATTTATTCGCATAGAATTCTCAGAATCTGGTAAAGTAGTTGGTGCTTTTATTGATTGGTATTTACTTGAAAAATCTCGTGTCGTCATTCAAGCATCTTCAGAAAGAAATTATCATATCTTTTATCAAATCCTTAAAGGTGCTGATCCAATTTTGAAAAAAAAACTACTGTTAGATGATACTTCAGTGGCTGATTACTCGTTTATTAAAAATACAAATGAACTTGAAACTGATGAAGCTCTAGATTCAAAAGAATATTCTGTTTTAATAAATGCCTTCAAAGTTATGAACTTTACAAAAACTGAACAATTTAATATATTCAAAATAGTTGCTGTCATTCTATTGCTTGGTAATATTGAAATATCGGAAAATAGATCTAATCAAGCTCGCATAAATACTCCAGATCCAGTTGAAAAAGCATGCAAATTACTTGCTATTTCTTCATCCGCATTTACAGAATCTTTACTTACACCAAAGGTAAAAGCTGGTAAATCTTGGGTAGTTCAAAAAAGGACTGCAATGCAAGTCCGTTTTGATATTGAATCTTTAGCTAAAACTATATATGAAAGGTTATTCGGCTATATAGTAAGTAGAATTAACAAATCATTGGAATCTCAGGATTCAGCTACACATTCTATAGGTGTTTTAGATATTGCAGGCTTTGAAATTTTTAAATGCAATAGCTTTGAACAACTTTGCATAAATTATACAAATGAAAAACTACAACAATTTTTTAATCATCACATGTTTGTATTAGAACAGCAAGAATATTCTAGAGAAGGAATTAAATGGAATTTTAAAGATTTTGGTTTAGACCTCCAAAAAGCTATAGATATTATAGAAAAGTCTAATCCTATCGGTATCTTTTCTTGTTTAGATGAAGAATGTGTCATGCCTAACGCAACTGATGATTCTTTTACTGATAAATTACATTCCCTATGGGACGAAAAGAGTTCTCATTACAAAAAATGTAGATTTAATAAAGGATTTAAGCTTACACATTATGCTTCCGAAGTTGAATATTCTACTGAAGGTTGGTTAGACAAAAATAAAGATCCTCTTAATGACAATATTACTTCACTTTTACACGCTTCTTCAGATAAGTTTATTGGGAGCATGTTTAAAGATCCATCTGCGCGTATTAGTAAAGTTAAAAAGGGATTATTTAGAACTGTTGCTCAGCGACATAAGGAACAACTTTCAGATTTAATGGAACAATTGGAAAATACTCATCCTCATTTTGTTCGATGCATTATTCCTAATCACAAAAAATCTCCTAAATGTTTTATAAATACACTCGTATTAGATCAGCTTAGATGCAATGGTGTACTTGAAGGAATAAGGATTGTAAGAACTGGTTATCCGAATAGAATAAAATTTAAAGAGTTTAACAAGCGATATGTCATACTTTATAACGAAAAACTTTCTAATGCTTTAGATGAAAATGATAAAAGTAAGATTATTTTACGTGAGATACAATTATCTCCAGAAAGCTATCAGATAGGTCTTACCAAGATTTTTTTCCGTACGGGTATATTAGCTTATCTTGAAGAATTGCGTGAACAAAAAGTCACTCAACTGATTAAAAATATTCAATCTACTAGTAGAGGTTTTTTATCTAGAGTACATGTTCAGCGTCTAATTGCAAAAAAGAAAGCTGCCCAGGTTTTAAAACGAAATTTATCTGCTTATTTAGGATTAAAATCAAATCCTTGGTTTGAACTATATGGAAAATTAGCTCCTTTACTGATAGATAGTGATGCGTATATTCAAAAAGTTTCAGATTCAGCCTATAAAGATTTAGAAAATAATTATACCATCATTAAAGAGCAGGCACAATCTCTTAAAGAAGAAAAAAGGAAGCTTGAGTCAATTTATCAAAATAACTCTATTGAACTTAAATCTGTAAAGCAGCTGGCTGATTCTAGGTTAGAAGAGCTAGATGAATTAAAAATCAAGAATAAAGAATTAGAAAATAAGCTGACTCAAATTCAAAAGGAGCTAAAAATATTACAGATACAATGCAAAGAATTGACGAAATCTAAAGAAAATTTTAGTGAGCATGCTGACGGTTTAAGGCAGGAGATTGAGAAAGGTGTGCATGTAATTGGGAAATTAGAAGGGCAGAAGAATGAATTAAATTCTCGGATTTCTAGATTAGAATCAGAAATTATTGAGCACCAAGCTAAACAACAAGAGTATACAAAAACTCGCTCTTCTTTAGAAGAAGAAATTAAGTTCTTGAAAGGTTGTCTTGCAATGAAGGAAAAGAAAATTAAAGAATTGGAAGAAAAATTGAAAGACAGTGATAATGAAATAAAAAAGAAGCTAGAGGCTTCGATATATGAAAAGTCTAATAAGCAAGTTAAAGAACTTATGCAGGATAATAATTCAATACGTGAAAAGCTAAATGAGTTAACGAAATCAACAGCGGATTACGAAAAATTGGTTCGTAGAAAAGAGGCAGAACTAAATATTTTGAGAGCTGAATTGGAGTCGCAAGATAAAAAGTTGAAGGATTACGATAAAGAAATGTCTACGTTAAAATCTAAAAATCAATCTATTGTACTGGATCTTCAGCAAGCGCAAAATGAAATATCGGATCTAAAAAATAACAACTCATCTAGCAGAAACCAATCAGACTCTTCGAATAGAGCACTTATGAATAAGCAGAATGAAACAAATATTCAAGAAATTCATGCTTCTTTCGAAGGAGAACGCAAGGCTTGGAAAGAAGAAAGGAGATTAAAAAATGCAGAAATTTCTCGCTTACAGAAAGAAATCTCTAAATTTAAAGCAAATAAAGAAAATAAATATCAAGAAAATTTTGGTAACATAAACGTAGGCAACCATGATATTCAGCCACGTCTTGTTAGGTCTCCTAGATATATTATATCTGATATTGATAAGTCAAACAGAGGATTAAGTGATCTCAACTCGTTGAGAGATAGTTCCGGTGGCTCTTTTAAGGTTTTATCCGAAAGTGAAAGCTTATCTAGAAGATCCTCATATAAATCGAATCATGAGAATTCTAGTACTAGTGCAGAATCTAGGATTAGCTGGTATGAAAATGAACTTAATAAGGCAAATGAAGAGATCTCTATTTTAAAAACACAAATAAATAATTCAGAAACAGCTAGGAAACGCTTATCTTCTAATTTAGATGTACTCAACACTTCAGGTTTATCTAGAATGCTAAGTAATACTTCTGGCCCTAAAAGAAGATCAAGGATTCATAATGATTCTGGCTTTGCAGATGAAATTGTAATGGATAATTACACTGAAAAGTTACAAATGAAGATAGATAATTTACAAGAACTTTTGGAGTATGAAAGATCTAAATCTACAGAGTTAGAAGATACTTTAAACACTTATAAATCTCGGTCAAAAGACTATCTTGGGAAATTAGAGTCTATGGAAGTTGTTTTTGAACAAGCTTCTCAATCTGAGAAAATTATTCAAAAGCAGTTTGAAGAATTAAAACGCTCATATAAAGCAGCATCGGATGACTTAAAACAGTCAGAATTGTCTGGGGCTTTGCTTTTAAAGCAAAATAACACATTGAATGAAAAAATAATAAATTATGAGTCTGAAATAAATTCTTTAAAAAGTAATATATCTAAACTCAGAAAAGAAAATCAACTGCTCAATTCGAATATTCAATCCAATTCTACAGAACTAAATGAGCAAGTTCGAAAGGCTCGAGAAGCATTTAACTCAGAACTAAAGAAATTAAATATTCAATTTACTGAAGAACGATCTCAAGCAGACATGTTGAGAAAAACCTGTAGAAGTTTAAAGGATGAAACGAATACCTTACATGAAAAACTTGATGAGCTTAAAAAAGAAAAGCTAGTTTTAAAGAATGAGAGTACTAACACGCTTAATCGTATAAAGCATTTAGATTCAATGCTTGAAACGTCTGAAGAATCTAGGAGGCAAGCAGAAGAAAATGCTAATACTATGCTAGGACAAATTCAAGCTCTTGGAGCGACAATAGATGATATTGCAAAGGATAGGGATGAATTACAAAAAGAAAAAAGAATACTTGAAAGAAGGCTTGCCGGGCTTTCTACTAATATTGAAAAGTTGGCATTATCACCAAAAAAGACAAGTCAATCTTTTGATAATGAAAAGGAAAAGGAAAGGGAGTTGTATTCTGTTAAGGAGAAATTAACAAAACAATTGATTCATTCTGAAGCATTACAGAAGCAATTAACTGATGCAGAAGGTGCACTTTTACGTGCAAAGAAAGAAGTATTAGCAGAGCGAACTTCTTATGATAACACGTACAAATTAAAATGCCAGTTAGAAAAAGAATGCAAGGATCTTAAAGCAAAGCTAATTGAGTATGAAAGTAGCTCTTATCCTTTATCTAAGTTAGATGGGAACGTTCAACGTGAAGTTTCTATTTTAAAATCACAGCTTTCAGCGCAAGCCACTCAAAGCAAACAAGCTGCTTTTGAGCTTGCTGCAGCGCAAAGGTCTATAAAAGATTTGAAAGCGCAATTATCTTCTAAAGATAGGATAAATTCTAAACTTCAAGAAGAAATTGCTAAATCTGAAGATAAATTAGAGGAATTAAATAATTCTTTATTAGGGCTTCGGGAATCTGAATCTTCACTACGTCTTTCTATTCGTCGGGCGGAAAGAGATGAACTTGAATCACGAGAAAGAGCACTACGATTAGAAAAGGAGATGGAAAATTTTAGGTATCAATATGAAAAGGGATATTGATTGAAATTATAATTTATTTTTTTATTCTTGATTTGTATTTTTATTTACTGTTTTATTATTGTTTTGTTTTCAATTTAATGTCATGAAAAATTTAATTTTGTGTTTTTGGTTTTTTTTGTTTCAGGGCATATAAAGTTTTTTTTATCTGTTTTTCTAATTTTGTTTCTTTTTTGTTTTAAAAATTAATAGTTAACGAATGCATTTCATTATAGACGGGTTTAATTTAGTTTTTATTTCTAGCATATAGAATTTTTTAATATAAGTTTTTTTTTATTTTATAATTATTAATTATATACTGAATATACACCGAGTTTTTGTTTAAAAAAAAACAAAAAAAAACGTATTCTAATGAGAACTTGATATAAAAGCATATTCGTTTATTACATGTACATATTTATATTCAGTAGATCTAAATATAAATTTCATAATATTCGACACAAATCTGGAAAACGTTTGTCTTGGAATGGATTGAATATTCCTATAAAAATCTTATTGGTTTGCATGATTAAGTTAATTGAGTTCTTTCAGTGTTTTAAAGCATTTTTTTAATTGCTAATAAATTCCAAATTACCTTCGAATTTGGAAATTAAATATATAAACTCTTTGAGAAACAAAAAATAACAGAAATTATCAAAATGTTATCTTAAAACAAAAAGCATAATATGTGAAACGGTTGGATAAATAAAATATACAACTTAATGCTCGAATAGATAGGGTAGTTTTCGCAATCAAAATAAATCGAATGGGCCGCATTTAAATCAAAAAGTGGTATATAAAATAACAAAATAAGCCGGAAAACAAATAAGAAACTAACAAAAATGGAAATGTATAAAAATTAAATATATATATAATAGAATATTAAATAAGATAAAATATAATTAAATATTAGTCAATAAGATTTAAACAAAACGAAACTTGATAAAAATCTCAATAAAAAGAAGATACAATAGAAAATAATCCTTATTTTTAATTGATGCTAACCACAGAATAAAAAAATGGACGAGATAATATATACAGATATGCAAAATGTATTTATTTAAAAGTTTACCCCAAACTAAACAATACCCTACTTAAGATAAAGGTAAAGCTTAACCTTTTGTAAGTCCATGTTTAATGGGTACATCTTTCCTTGTTAACATTTGGCAAAAATGAAATAACATATGTAAATCAATCAGTTATGAAGTGATAAAGTTTGCTTCTATGTGTAATTAAATATAAATCCAACACCTCTTAGGTTCATTAAAGGTGACGTAATAATATACATATAGTACTCTCCCTAGAAATGGGACTGACTAGAAATGAGTTTTTGATGTAAACGTAGTACTTATAGACACTTATGTAAAGAAAAGAAAAACAAAAATATACTGTAGTAATCACCTATTAGGAGGACATCTAGAAAATATTGTTTATTTTTTATTTTTTTTTTTTTTTTTTTTGCATAAATGCTTGCGTACGCAAGCATTTATGCTGATAATACTCATTTCTAGTGAACCCCTCATATCTAGGGAGTGCATTGTATAAGTGAAAAACTTGTTGTTAATAACCATATTTCTGTTTAGTGTCCTTCTATGGGAAAAAAAAAATGAATGAAATATATGTTTTTTAAGTCAAATATATAGATTGAAAGCTTTCAATTGTGTAAATAATATTTTAAAATTTTTAATTATTATAAAGTCGTATTTTTTTATTGTATTTAGCAAAGTGTAAAGTCGATAGTATAAATAGTAAAAATTGAAAAAGTTTAGTTTTAAAGTGTAAAATTTTATTTAAAATATTTTTTTTTTTAAACTGATAATCTATAATAAGAATAAAAACTAATATAATAAAAACATACACAGTGTAATACAAATTTTAAGGTTAACAGTGTAAATAACTGAAAAAAGAATACAGCATAAATAACTAAAAAAAGAATACAGCATAAATAACTAAAAAAAGAATACAGCATAAATAACTAAAAACATACGTGAATATTACGGCTAAAAACGACGGTATACGAAACAGGGTAACAAGCATACCAAAAGATATTACATAATAAATTAAATTTCTATTATTTTATAAGAGTCTTCTTTCAAGAACAGAAAATAAGACATTTAGAAATTGGTTTCACTTACTGCAGTTTTTAAAGCATTTAAATTTAAAAACAATGGAAAAATTGTTACAATGGTCGTTAAGAAATTCTACTGGAAAATATAATCCAGATGACACAATAGTAAGTGTATTTGAAAGTTTATTACTCAGTTTTATTAAAAAAAATAAAGAAATAATAATAGTACATACATATCTTTAAAGCGAAACATTATTAACATTTTATTATCTTATTAATTTAATTTTATTTGTATAGGATCCTAATGCATTTGCAGAACTTTTAGGAAGACCTAATGAAACTACACTTATGAATGCTGCGCATCAAATTTTACTTAGCAATGAAGTATCAAAAGATGATAAACTTGATGCTTTAGAAAGTTTAGCATCATTAACTGAAGATCCAGATAATGCTAATGCATTGGAAGGAATGAAATTATGGGAACCAATAGTTAAATTAATCAATTCAAAAGATAATGAAATTGCAAACGCTGCTTGTGGAGTTGTTTCTGCTGCAGCACAAAATAATATACAATGCCAAACATATTTATGCAAAAATTTTGATATTATTTCTTATTTGTTAGAAGATATTTCTAGAAGGACTCTAAGACAGAAGGCTCTTTTAGCTCTTTCCTCTGTTATTATAAATTGTAACATAGCATATGATAAATTTAATAAAGACAAAGGCTGGACACATTTATTTGATACTTATAAATTAGAAATTGATAGTACACAGCCTGATAAAAAAGTGTTAAGACGTTCTTTAAGACTTGTAAATGGAATTTTAGGATCTGAAGATCCTAAAATTGTTTACAAATCATTAAGTGAACATAAATTTATTCAAGAATTTTTAAAATTGCTTTCTAATTCTACTGGAGATATATTAAATGAAGTGGTAAACAGTTTTATAGCTCTCACCGTTCCAAAAGTGTGTCTTACACAAAATGAGCAAAATGAAGTCAAAAAGATAATAGGGAATCTAATTACGACAAATGAAATTAATCAAGATGAATTCGACCAACAGGACTGGGATAATTTTAAAAAATTTATAAAAAGTTAAGTTTTAATTTTACTGTATGTTCACATTTAATAATAATTAATTAATATAAATAAATCATCAAAATAGTTTTGTCTATCAAATATTCGTTTATATATATAATTAATTTTTTCTCGTCATAAAAAATTAAAAGAAAATTCTTTATCATTTTCTTGTCGAAGTTTGGACCAGAATTGATTTTTATTTGTTGTATCAATCTGGTTTAAAGTAGATTCAACTAAATCCTTATATCCAGAGTTTCGTAAACGTTCAATGAAAATATCATAAACTTTATTTGAATTTGTGTCATCACATGAAATAGATTTTGGGAAACCAGATATTTGGTCTGGTTTGTTTTTTAAAAAATCCAGCACTGCTTTCAATTGACCATTGGGTACAAAATTTTGAGTCTAAATGTGTTAGTGAATTTTTCTATTTATTTTATTTTATTTATAATCAAGCGACATAACAGCAAGTACTCACTATTGCAACAGAAGTTTCTATATTAACAACCAAATGCCACCAACCTATTATATTATAAAAGAATACATAAACATGTTAGTCAGAATGAAATAAATTAGAAGATTTTTTTTTTTTTTTTTACAAAAAAGATTAATATAATAATACATAATAAAAAATCTGAAACTCACCTGAAGGAACATATACAGTTTCACCTGAACGACAAATACCATCCATAAAGCCAGGAGTATGAAGAGCCTCCTGATAAAAATTAAGAAACCATTCAGCCACTGATAGAGGAGATGTAACCTCACTTTCATCGCTTGATACATAAACACCTGGAGGAGAAATATTGGGAGGGAAAAAAATCCAATATTTCATACCTGATAAAACTTGATTCCAAGCAGAAGTACTATTTGGATCTTTATGAAAAGAACTTGCACTATTTTCAGGCCCAATAATCAACCATTTATAATCAGGACGTAAATCATCCATAACTTTAAATAAATCATTTTGAAAAATTTTCTGAACAGGATATTTAGAAAATAAATTATTATCATTTAAAAATTTTTTATCAAATAAATATAACGGAGATTCCTCACAATTATTCTTTAAATATTGATAATATGTTGAAAAAGGCCAATCAACAGATTCAGCTCTAAAAATATAATTTCCGTAAGAAGAATTTAAATATTCAATAGATAAATTTGGAATAGAATTAAGATTTTTTGCAAGTATAAAAGGTGATTTATAATATTTAGATTCAAAATCATTTAATGGCATATTATGAAATTTTGGGATGTTTAAATGATGTAAACGAGATTTAATATAGTAAGAATAATAATTAATATTAGAACATTGGAATGGTCTATATAACACATCAGAATATACACCAGAACAAGAAATTAATTTTAAATCTTTTTGAAAATAAGTAGATAACCATGTTCCATACCATTTAGAGAAATTGATTTTATTATCAATAATAATATTTCTCCATAAATGATCAAATCTAGTAAAAGCATAAAAGAAACGACATGTTTGTCCCAATATTAAAAGATCTTTTGGACTCAACAATGAGATTATTTCAAGTATTATTTCATCATCTAAAAGATCAAAGATCCCTTTTGTAGCAATATAAAAAGCTTCATTATTGGTATTGTTTTTGTTTTTATGTTTTTCCTTTTCTCTATCAACTAGTAGGTTGCCTAGTGGTTTTATATCTAAAGGATGGTGTCTTTTTAGTGGTTCAATCATGGGAAGTGGTTTAAGGGAAAATTGGATTATGGGTAGTTATTTAAAATATTTTAAGTTGAGGTTTTTTGGTTACCAAGTATGTTTAAATTTACATACATATTATATATTAATTAGAGATTTATAAATTTACAGGACTTATTTATCAGGTAGTAAAGTACTACAAGTATACAAATAAAGTATATAAAAAAATATTAAAAAATATTAAAAAATATTAAAATATATTAAATAAAAATATTAAAATATATTAAATAAATATATTAAATAAATATATAATATATTAAATAAATATATAATATATTAAATAAATAAATTATATAGAAAAATATTAAAATATAGTAAATAAATATATTAAAATATATTAAATAAATATATTATATTAAAATATATTAAATAAATATATTATATTAAAATATATTAAAATATATTAAATAAATAAATTATATAGAAAAATATTAAAATATATTAAATAAATATATTAAAATATATCAAATAAATATATTATGGATTCAAAAACAAGAGAATCAATTGAAATCCATAAAAAATCTACAATAGGTCGGAAAAAAAGAAATGCATTACGGGAATTTTATAAACTAGGAGAAAAAAATGAGGATAAAGATAGTAAAACATTAGAAAACAATGGAAATATCGAAGATAAAGATAAAGACGATTTAGATGAAATAATAAATAAAGAAAAGCTGACCTCTAAAGAAATTCAAAATGTCGCTATAGAATATTTAAGTAAACACGATGCAAAAAGTTTATTTTTACGAGAAAATAGATTAATTAGTGGTTAGTATTGAATTGGATTATATATAGGTTTATAATTTTATGGAAAATAGAATCTAACAAATATTATACAGAAATATCTGGTTTAGATAGTGAGCGAAAAACACTAATTTATGACAATTACAATCGTTTAATAGAGGCCTCAGAGGCCATTAAGCAGGTGAGAATGATATTCATAATTATTATATTTTTGCATATTACGTATCATATCTAACGAATAGATGAAAGACAATGTAGATCCACTTATCCCAATTGCGAAATCACTGGAATCATCAATTGAACGCATTTCAGTATTAAGTGGGAAAGCGAATAATTCTATGGCAATATTTGAATTTTCTGAAAAAAAACTACAAAATAAATTAAACGAAATTGCATTATTTGAATGGCTAAATAGAATAGATATAAAACTTAAGAATATAAAGGACAATGATAGCAATACTGCTCAAGGGGTTAAAAATATGCGGGACATATTAAGCAAATTCCCGGAAAGAGAATACATACGAAAATTAATAAATGATTGTGACAATATTTTACAAAACAATAAAAAAGAGACAATGGAGTCAAAGGTTGACAGTTAAAGTTGAAGTTGAAATCAATATTAGCTGCTCAAATACTTGTTAATACTGAATGGAATTCATACTACAGTTTTCATTTGAAAATTGGAAATTAGACAAAAAAGAAACTGATATTATAACTGATTTCAAATTTACTCCCTTATTGCAAAGAAGTATTTATCATTACATTATAAACTGACAGGATGCTTATTTTCTATCTTGCTGCAACTCATATTTTAATATTTCAATACAAGTACAAATTATGCAAACATATATGTTTATTTGTTGTATGTTTATTTGTTGTATGTTGTATGTTTATTTGTTGTATGTTGTATGTTTATTTGTTATATGTTTATTGGTATAATAAGAAATAGTAAAAAGAATAAAAAGACAAAACAATACTATACTACATAAAGAACAAAGTAAAGGAAAATGAACTAACTTTATGCTAGATCATGCTACAAAAGACAAATACAAGAGAGAAGATTATATTAAGAAACTACGTAGAACAAATCACATCACAATCACAATGTATATGCATGCTATACTGACTGCTGTATAAATATAATAATGTTATTCATACAAACATGTATACATGAAGAGGGAGAAATAAAAGCGGTTATACAAACAGCTGTTTTGAATTAAGATGTACTACCCATGTAAACGTACTTACACGGCAACCACGCTCGCGTATTTAAAATATAACGTTAATTGCAACTCTGCTCACATCGTATAATTGTGTGGAGCTAAAAATACCTTTTCAGGAAATATTATACAATAGAGTAAAACTAGAATTCAAATTTGTGAGTGCTGAGATTTTTATATTTTTTATTTTGTTTGTGTTTATCAGGAATTTCTAATTTTTTCTAGTTTTTTACAAACCTTATAAACCTCACAAACCTTACAAACCTTTCTGAATTCTAATTTTTCTAGTGATAATTGGCGGCTATTATCGCGGTAATCGCTTACTAACCTATTGAACTTTGATTAAAAACAAAACACTAAGTGCATTAAACTGCATTTTAACATATTTTAATATATTTATAATTATTAAAAATTACTAAAATTACATTTTCTATTGCTATTTACATTTATTAGTGTATACAGCTTAAGATTGTATTTTGTGAAAAATAATTAAATAATAAAATAATTTATCAACCTTTTTTAAAAAATATTTATATTTTTTATTTTTATTTTTTATTTTTTATTTTTTATTTTTTATTTTTTATTTTTTATTTTTATTTTTTATTTTTTATTTTTTATTTTTATTTTTTATTTTTTATTTTTTATTTTTTATTTTTTATTTTTTATTTTTTATTTTTTATTTTTATTTTTTATTTTTTATTTTTTATTTTTTATTTTTTATTTTTTATTTTTCTATTTTTATTTTTTATTTTTTATTTTTTATTTTTTATTTTTTATTTTTCATTTTTTTATTTTTATTTTTTATTTTTTATTTTTATTTTTTATTTTTTATTTTTCTATTTTTATTTTTTATTTTTTATTTTTTATTTTTTATTTTTTATTTTTCTATTTTTATTTTTTATTTTTTATTTTTTATTTTTCTATTTCTATTTTTATTTTTATTTTTCTATTTTTATTTTTATTTTTCTACTTTTATTTTTATTTTTCTACTTTCTATTTAAATTGGTCGAGTGAAATTACCACTTTTCCCTACTATATCAGTCAGATTCATCCCAATTTAGAAAATCAACTAAATATTTAATCCAATTTAAACAGTGAGCTGGTATTTAGGGTTCTAAAACAAAATTAGAGTCCAACTGTCTTTATCAGCTAGAATCATTTTTACTAAAATTATAATTAATATTTTATGTCTGAATTCGGTTCTAGAAATCAAAACAAATCATCCTCTAATAAAAATTCAAATTTAATAAGTTCAAAAAAATTTGAAAAAAAAAATCTTTGTTTTCAAGATGGCTACTGTATACCAAGTATAAGTAACGCTAATAACATCATTAGTCTTTTGCCAGAAGAAATTATTCTGCAGATATTAATCAATTTAGACTTTGAAGATATTCTCAGCACATCCTTACTTTGTAAAAGATGGAATTCAGTAGTAAATAATGATCCTGCATGGAAATATTTTTTTTTACAACATTTCCGTCTTAGTTCCCACTTTACCCCTATATCTGGATCTCCAATTGCATCTCACATCTGGAGAAATGAACTTATAAAAAGATCAAGACTTTTAGAAGCATGGTCATCTAAGAAAGGTGAAAGATCTGTAATTACACAACCCGAACAGGCTGTATTACCTATAAGTGATGTATATCCTGATTTTTCCTCTCATAGATTAACCTGTATTTCAGTTAGACAAGGTACCGGCTGTATTATTGATCCCTCCAGAGGTCGAAGGTTGAAAAATTTAATTTTTTCTTCTCCCAATGGTTCAACTACAATAAGCTCTTATGATGTTTCAAGGTTTGCTGTTGTTTTTGGCCTCCAAACTGGTACAGTAACTTCAACAATTTATTCTTTTAAAGACAGTATTTTAACGTATAAAACCATGGAAAGATATCATAATGCTCCAGTTACCAGTATTTGGGTAATCAAATCTGAAGAACCTCGTAACAAAGGAAAAAATATAAATGGAATTTCTGCTGCTGCAGATGGAACCGTTTATCTCTGGAATTTAAAATCAGGCGATCTTATTGAAAACTACCAACTAGAAAAAAATGTTCCAATCACACATATTCACAGTGACTCAAAGTGTTCTTTCATAATAGTGGTAAATTCGAAAAATTCTATATTTATTTTAAATAGAGATAATGTCAACAATCAAAAAAATTATTCCTTCAAAGAACTAAACTTATCTGAATATTCAACCAACCAAGATTCTCCAGATTTTTCAAATAAAGGGAAACTTATCAATTTATACTTTGATACTCCATCGAAGTTAATAATATTTATATTTCAAAAGTATTTTGTTGAAATGAAGCTTTTAACTCCAGATGATTTTTACTTTACCTTTTCAGATTCTTTTGATAATAAAGACGGAAATGGACTCGATCATATTATTCATTCAACAATTGATCCTAATCAACATAAATACTATACTGGTACTGATTGTATTCCAGGTTTTAATGCTAGATTATCTGCTACCGCTCATATTTCTGGTTCCATAAGGACATGGGATGTGAGGGCTTTCAATAAAAATATGAAGCCTACACCTTTACGAGTTATTTACACAAATAAAATTTCTAACTCCAATATTAGATCGATTTCAATGAATTCTTTAGTTTTACTTTCGTTTATGGATGATGGTAAGATTTTAATTATGGATTTATTATCAGGTAGTTTACTGCGGATTACAGAACCCCACTTTCCAATTTATTCTCGGCGCGAAATGCCTGAACTTTGCACTCAGATAGTGCAAGTTGATGAAAATCCTTTAATTATTAGAGCTATTTCAGTTGTGGATGACTCTATAAAGACGAGAGAAAAATTAAATCATGGGGAAGATATTTATTCAAAGACACATGGCATTTATAAAAAAAGACATATGGTTTTTCATTCAAATAAGCCATCTAATAATTTAAGTAAAGGCACTATTAATAAAATAATTTCTTCAGATTTAAAAATGTTAAATGAAGAAGAAGAAAAAAAAAATGCCATTTTGAATAAAATAGAAAAACTTTCGGGGGATTTTAATGACATGACCGAAGATGAGCAACTTGCCTACGCAAAATTTCTTAGTGAATCGACTGAGAAAGAAACATATCAAGATGAAATAAAGAGTATCAATAATAATGATAATAGCTCTTCATATAAAACTGAAAATAGCTTAGAATTACTTAGACAAAAAGAAGAACAGGATACTTTGGGAGCTATTCAAAAGTCCTTAGAAGAAGCAAGAGAAAAAGAAAGTTGGCTTGAAAATGGATTTATAGATTCATCTAATGCCCATCCCGAAGGATCTAGTTCGACAAAAGATAGAAATAGATTACAAGTTAGCCCTGAAGAAAAGTTTGATTCTGATTTAGAGTATGCTTTAAAGCTGTCTTTAACAGAATTATAAAGACTTTCTTATTTTTTTTTTTTTTTTTTTTTTTTTTTTTTTTTTTTTTTTTTTTTTTTTTTTTTTTTTTTTTTTTTTTTTTTTTTTTTTTTTTTT